>JBBMOC010000013.1:7107336-7354546 GCA_037975185.1 Centropyge bicolor
AGGGCCAAAGCCGTCTGCACCTGCTGAGGAGGCTGAGGTCCTTTGGAGTATGCAGGACTCTACTAAGGACTTTTTATGACACTGTGGTGGCGTCTGCACTCTTCTATGCAGCGGTGTGCTGGGGAGGGGGGAGCACAGAGAGGGACAGGAAGAGACTTAACAAACTGGTCAGGAGGGCTGGTTCTGTCATGGACTGTTCTGTGGACTCCATTGAGGAGGTGGGTGAGAGGAGGATGTTAGCCAAGCTGACATCTATCATGGACAACCCCTCTCACCCCCTGCATGAGACTGTGGGAGCTTTAAGCAGCTCCTTCAGCAACAGACTGAGACTCCCACCCTGCAAGAAGGAGCGCTACCGCAGGTCTTTCATACCCACTGCAATCAGACTCTTTAACACCTCATTATAGTTGACAACTGCATTTAAGTGATGATTGCATTTCATCTGCATCTTCTCTGCTGCACACTGTAAATAATCTTTTCAGTGCAATAACATAGAAATTTCTGTGCAATAGCATTCATAGCATCTTTATTCTCATATGAATAATAGCATGTCTATTACTTCTAGATGCCAAAGACAAGGAAAACATGTAACATAGTGTAAATACTTTTACCTCACTTGTCACTTTATTGTCTCTATGCCACTTATTGTTTCTTGTTTTTTTTATTACTGCCTTATTTTTTTAACTGGCCACTTACTGGTATTTATTTTTTGAGTTACTGTTTATTGTTTGTTACTGCTGCTGTGACAAGTAAATTTCCCCTAAGGGGGATCAATAAAAGTTATCATATCTTATCTTATTTACTCCCATGTATATTGGAATATATCAAAGTTAATAGACACAAAAACACAACGTTGCAAATAGACAACAAATTAAAATTCAAGTTCAAATCAAAACAAGAGTCTATTAAAGTTAACTCTTAGAATAAAATGGATTTTAAAATGGATTTGAGAAGTAGATAAGATAAATTATTTTCAGGGAAACTTGCGCATTACTGCCACAGAGGTGTGAAACTCTGCCCCCTTGAGGACATGGCACCCCTGAATGGCAATAAATTCACACCACTCAGGGGCCACTTTATTAAGCTGCACAATCTATTGCAATCCAATTCAACAGCCTTGTCATAAATTATACGAAGCTCATACAGTAACAACCTTTTTCTGGCAACATTATATGTTTAAAATTTAAGATATTAGAAAGACATTTTTACATAATGCATTAACACCTGTGGGACAAAAAGGAGCTGTATTCAAACTCCTTAGATTTTACAGGTGAACTTGATATGGTACTAATTGTATGTTTCTCTATTGTTGACTCAGTGTGTTTGAAATAAAGCAGAGACGTAAGGAAAGATAAACACATAACCAGGGAAGCTTAAAAAAAAACAAAAACGGATGTATCAATCCCTCCAAACAACAAGGAGTGAACAAGATAAGACCATTCAGAAAGGTGTTTTCCTGAGGGCGGCCTACTCTCAATGTAACACAACATACAAACAAACGTACGACTGTCCAAACTGATAACACTTAGGTTTATCAACACCAGTTCCATAATTATTATTTTATTTGCAGGGCAAAATACTCAAGTCAAATGTCTTTGAATTGCTGTTTCTGTTTTTTGACCTACCTATCTACCATTTGTTTGTACCTTCACTGTGCTCTCTTCTTTTTGACAGCGTCTTGGAGCCACTGTAACACAGATTCTGTATGTAGAAGCTTGAGAGGGATGGTGTGCAGTAACCGGCCCTGTATACACACACACACACACAGGGGCAAATCAGTCTATTTCCACATTACTTGGCATCATTATTTTCAGATGGTTGTGATTCTTACCAGAACTGTGTGACGGATGCTGCCGTGTGTTTTGTCTCCGGCTCTGACGAACTGCAGCGAGTATTTAACAAAGTCTTCCGGGGACAGAGTCATCATCTTGTCTTGCCTATAAGCTACCATCCGAGTGGAGACCCCGAATGGAGCCACTACCTGAGAAACCAAGATGAATAGAGGAAGTTGTGAGATTTTCAAGATCTGGAGAAAAAAAGACTGCAAAGTTATTAGTAATTCATCCCCTCTTCCTTTTATATTTAGAAACCTTGAGGTGGAATCTCAATAAGAATCAGAGTACCTGTATAATAATCCCTTTGTCTTTGTATTCAGCTTGAAGACCTTGAGAAAATCTTTCCACAAACACCTATAGACACATGAATAAAGTTAACCTACAATGTGATTTAGGAAAACTAGAGGTGCACTGGTGATGCTTTATGTACCTTGGACGCAGAATACAGGGTGTACATGGGGAACGGAACAGAGGCAATTCCCGAGGAAATATTCAGAATCAGCCCTTTTCCTCTGTAGAAACAGAAAATCGTGGTCTTACATTTGTGGCCAGAAACCCAGCGTTAATCAGCATGTTATGATTTTATCCTGTTACACATTATGTCTGATGAATAATACATGGGTAGGAAACCTGTTGTCCATGCCTGGGAGGATTATTTTGCACATCTGGAGAAAAAAGAAAATAAGCTCAGATTTGGGACAAATGTGAGTTTGTTTGTCTAATGTCCATCACTTGTACTCACTTTATAAATGACATTTCCTTCATCTGACAGAGTTCATATCGATAAAAACTACATGAGCTATTTTCTATATCAGGGGTTTTCAAAGTGTGGGATAGCGAGCCTCCCTAAAGAGAACTCAAAAGCATGCCGCCCCCCTTTACCCCCCTAATTATTACTACTATTATTACTGTTATTGTTGTCGCTTTGTATGTTCCACACAGGCTTAAAAAAGGTTTTAAACAATAAATGCTATACACATCTTTATTTTTGTAAACCTCTTAAACATGTTTGTATGTTCTTAAACATATTTTTAAAACATTGTAATCATCTTTATCTCTGTGTGTGTGGATTAATATCTTTTTTAACACATTTTAACATCTGTATGTTTTCAGCATCTTTTTAAAACATATTTTTAACATCTGTATGTTTTTAACATCTTTATGTTTTAACATCTTTTTTAAAACACATTTTAACATCTGTTTTTAACATATTTTAACAGTTTTTTAATATCTTTTTGAATACATTCAATTTAAGGCCTCTTTGTGCAATTCCTCAAATCAGATAATAAACAGATCAACGTCAGTCAGATATTTTCTTTTATCATAGCGGCTTGGTCGTTAAACTTTGGTGCTTGGTTTCAATATGACGCCGGAGTTTACATGGTCGCATACTGTCGTTAGCTGGCACCTCTTTGCAGATAACACTCACACCAATACATGAAAAGCCAAACTTTAAATAATCGGGGTCATACTTCCTCCGTTTTCTGCTCGCCCCAGACTCTGTGCCCTCTCACACTTTCACTTGAGATACTAAAAGTCGATCCATCTCGTCTCCTGTCAGATGTTTACACTTTTTTTTCCTTTTCAGGTTTATTTTTTCACTCGCCGCGCCTCCCCTGAAGCCCTCTGGCGCCCCCCAGGGGAGGCGCGCCTCACACTTTGAAAACCGATGGTCTATATGAACCCGGTCTGATGAGAGTCTGAGGATGACCATTTGTTGGTAAAGTGAGTAAGTGATGGGCAGCATATATGAGTCTGTGTATTTGATGGGTTTTGTTTGTTTGTTTGTTTTTTAATCAACAGCAAATCTACACTCTTACCTTGGCCATAGTTTTCACATTGCAGTTGATCACCTTAGTAATCATCTGAAAGCATAAATAAACATGGGTCATAAGTAAGGAAAAGAAATGTTAAAGGATGGACACCGATAAGATTTTAAAGTAGGGGACCACTTAAAAGTAGACTCTCCAAGAAGTTGGTCCTCCATTTTTTAAAACATAAGGTAATTGCCTCATCTCCCATTGCGAGAAGATGAGTTTGCCTTTCTGTTTTTTTTTCCTAGTGTGACACACACCACTTGGAGGCAGTGACACATTTTCTGGATTTTATGTGAGCTTGATTCTCTCTGCTGCAGGTCTGCAGTCTGCATGAGGAACAACACATAAAGACTAAAGTACATAAATACACAGCCATGCAACCTGCTCACTGTTCTATGAGTCTCGACCTCACTCCCTGCACAGTGTTATTGGCCTGAACCCTGAACCCTACACTGTAACAAATTACTGTAAAAATACAGGGTATTTTGAACAGTAGTGTACCGTTTTCCATTAATACAGTTGAATACTGTAAATTCAAACGCCTCTGAGGAACAAAATATTAACAGCAAGCTCCTGTAAAATCTTACGGTACAAAGCCGTATTAATTTTTTTTTATACAGCAAGCTACCATAATCTTACGGTACAATACAGTATTTATTTTTTTTACAGCAAGCTACCATAATCTTACGGTACAATACAGTATTTATTTTTTTTTACAGCAAGCTACCATAATCTTACGGTACAATACAGTATTTATTTTCTTTTTCAGTTAACTTTAAAGACTTGGTCTTGGGTCTGTTCAATTCTACTAATCTGAGCAAAATTACAAATTAAATACAATTAAAAACTAGGTCTAAACACTGGTGTTTTAATTTGAGATCGAGGGAACAATAACTAGAAAACGAAGAATTAGTTTTCATAGGGACTCTTAAACTGAAAGCACCAAACTGGACGGAGCACTTGAGGAGACGCCACCTGCTGCTTTCTCCCCTTCTCTCTCAACTGCGGCGCATCAGCATCATCCATCCTGCACCCCAGAAGGTAAATATATCTAGCTAAAGTCAGAATAATGTAATTATGTGATTTTGTGTTGGATTAACATTTTATTAAAAGCTGCTTTTTTTTGCCGAAAACGTCGAGTCAAAATTAGCGCCGCAAGCTAGCATAAGGCTACTAGCTAACTTAGCAAAGCTGTGTGGACAAAGGTTTAGCTTTTCTTTGAGTTACTTAAAACAGTTACTTAACTTAACTGTTACTTAAATTTGATTTGCTGGCTACAACGCTCTATTTTACCAGTTCTCTCTTTTAAACAAAACAGTTTAGGGAGACGCTTGTTATGCAGGTTGAGGCAAAAAAGCTAAATAACAGCTTCTAATGTGCACTATTGTAATATAGCTAACAGTTAACGAGTTGACTTTTTTCTTGAGTGTATTTTAAAGATTGTGTGTAGTTGAGATAATTTTGTTGTGAAGGCCTGTAGTGAAAACATGATAACTTGCAATACATGTGGTAAAACTTGATTGAGGAGCCTGAAAAAGTCTTTAAAACGTAACCTGATCTTTGCAAACCAAAGTACTAGAAATCACTGCTGACAAATTTCCCAAAGATAACAATGTTTTCTAATGCCTCAAATTAAAGTTAAATAAATACTGTAATAACGGCAGCAGCTGATCTGTTGTATTCATCAATCATTAATATAGTTTCTCAAAATGAAATAATTCTCTCATAATTATGAGACACAGGGGTGATTATCATGAAGACATCTTCATTTTTTATTCAATTAATGTGATAGGGTTCCATATTAAATGCAAATGATCTTTACTTACCACACCTAATATCTTATGTGCTGTCTATTATTTCATTTTAGGCGCCTCATTGGTATCAATCCCAAGAGGGGAAGCAAGACCGGCCAGGGGAAGGTGGTGTCAAAGAAGACAGGGAAGCTGGTCCACAAAAAGGCAACAACAGTGAATTCCTATGTGGCTACTCTCCTAAAAAATTTGATGGACTTTGAGTGGGGCTTTATTTAATCAGTATAGCTCAGTCCATCTCTCGTTGAGAACCTGTTTGATGTTTTGTTGTTATTGTTATAAAAGCTGTGTAATGAAGTTAACTTGTACATAGTTTTTTTTAGCCATCTCTTGTCATAGTTCCAGAAAAAATATGACAACCAAGTAATAGTGTTTTGTATGGATTGTATGGATACTGAAAATGTTCAGCTTTAATAAATGCCTAATGTTGTAAGGGCATCTATTGTCTGAGCCATTTCTGTGGTAGCTATTTTCATGTATTATTTCATATATTATTATTATTATTTCTGGGGTTTTTTAATGTAAAACATTTAGGTCACTGTAAAGATCACATTCTGCAGTATTTAACATAACTTTATAGTAATAAGTTGTTAACTGAGAGCACAGTACTGTAATACTTTTACAGTAATAAACTGTTGTTGTAGATCACAGTAGCACACTGTAGAATAACAGTTTGAAGCTGGCAACTCTAGCTGCCAGTAGTGTACTGTAATTTAACGGGAAAATTTGTTACAGTGTATGAGCAAAGCAAACAGAAGTAGTGTAAACAGTCAGGACAGTAGGTCAGTGGTTAAAGGATCCCTGTGCAGTTGTTGATCTCTAGTAACACTGTGGATATGTTTTGTCAGTGTGGCCCATATCTTGTTTGTCTCCCGCACATGCAGGAGGATGCACACATGCAGATAACATGAGACACAATCCTGCCAATGGTTTCACACTATGACTCTAATCTACAGTTGGTGGTAACGTGCCAAGAAATGCAGCAATGTGCCAGCAAACACAGAAGACACTGAACATGGATGTAAACAATGCCAGATTTAAAATACTAATGATTTATGAGAAAGATACATTTTGAGATTCATTTTGGTGAAAAACACTGAATGTGATACTAAATTTTGTTTCTTTACAAAAAAAAATCCACAGGGACTGACCTGGTCCAGCTTTGCAAACTCGAGGAATTTGTAGGGGATGAAGCTGGGCAGCACGCCTACATTATTCACTGGGGTAGAAAAAAAAGAAGATCCAGTTTCAAAGGTTGGAAGAAAACCAGCAGATATTAGAATCCCATATCCCAAAACAATGACCTTTTTATGGCGTTTGATGTCTGTGGAAGTAATTCATGTTTCAAACATTACATGGAAGGATAAAAAAAAAAAAAATCCAACCTAAAACCCCAATGTTGAGGTCCCTTAGCTGCTCCTCAATTTCACTGAAGACATTTTCCTTTACGAAGTCCGCTACTATCACTTTCACCCTCTGCCCTGTGGTGTCACCTGTGAAGGATGAAAATGTGCTCTTACAGATGACAAACATCATATTTGTAGATGCAATACAAGTTTTAAAAAGCGATGAAATATGTAAATACAGAAAACAAGTTCTTACCAATTTCCTTCGCCACCTGGTCCAAGGTTACTTTGGTTCTACTCATAATTACCACATTCATTCCTTGCTCTGCCAGCTGGGAGAAGCAATGATACAGTGAGAAATGAAAAATTGCCAAAGATGAAAATTTGTAAATATGTATCAGATATAATGCATGATGATGGCAGGAAAGAACTTTAAATACAGAGTTTGTTGCTCTGAACATAAGAACATATAATTGTCATATTATATTGTCATATTGCCATGTAAGCAAATATAAGCAGTGCTATTCAAACAATCACTTACTGCAAATGCATATGCTCTTCCTATGCCTTCTGAAGCACCAGTCACCACTAAGACAAGGATACAGGGATTAGTGTTAGAGATGATTTCCATCAGCTGTCACTCTCTCATTAGCAGTTTCCATCCTAAACACTAGGGGCACTGTGGCCCAATCTTTCATTACATCATCCCCCTCAGCTGTCAGACAAATCCCAGGATTGTGTTTGTGTTTGTATTTGTTTATACTAGACGCAGCCCATCCTGTTCCAGCAGACTGTTCCTCGGTTCTGATAACGAATTTCCTGAGAATAAACAGTCACTGCTTGGTACTGAGCACTCACTGCTCTCCCATCTCCTCCCTGCCCTGACTGCAAAGATCACAGGTTCTTTTTCTCACTATTTTCAGACACGTAGTGATGGACATTGACATTTAACTGGGCCCAATCATCCCAAATTGAAATTTAAGTAAAGTCAAGAGAGCTTTGAACTGAACTGCATGCATGGTTTAAGCTCTTGCAAAATGAACAAATTAGGGCCTGCTCAAATACATGCAGCAATTTAGTTTAATGTATTTTCATTTTTTGAGTTGAGTAAACAGGATGCTCCTTACAAATGTGTGTACTGCTTAGTTTTGTTAATGGTGTCAAAGCTCTAAGCTCCAAAACTTTTAGAAAGTTCTCACACATTCCATTCGCAAATCAATTTCGTACTTGTTCTGCATTCACAACATGTTCATTCTTGCTTTCCAACCAATGGGGACACACAAGCCAGCTCATTTATAATTACTGGTCTCGAGCCTGGATAAATTGGGTTGCGTCAGGAAGGGCATCAGGCATAAGGAGCCTATGCCAAATCTAATATGTGGATCTGCCTGCCAGGTTGGGCAGCGAGCAGATGATCCGTTGTGGTAACCCCCCCCCCCCCCCCCCCCGGGGGCGCCCGAAAGAGGAAGTAGATGTTCTGTATTCAAAAAAACAAACCAACGGGATGTTTTTTTTTTTTTGCTTTTATAATATCTTTCATTGTTTTCTCTGTGAAAAGCTAAAACATGGTTCAATGTGAAATGTTATTTGAAGTTGTATTATTAAGGCTGCTCAACAACCAAATAATTGCTTCTTGTCATTTTGCAATTTAGAGGTGTCAGTTCAAGCAATGGGCTTATTTGGCATTTTATGCAACAAATTGCATATTATTACATCACCGTTCTTATCAAAATCACATTAATAAGTTAAAAAAAACACTCATTAGTAATCAAATTTTCTGTAGATGTAGTATGAAATTACAGAAAACACAGTCTCAAATTGTCATAAACACATACAAACAAAAACAAAACAAACAAAAATAATCTGCATTCAGACCAAGAGTCTAACTCTGGCATTGTCTTTTATGCAAATTAGCTCTGAGAACTGAGATGACCTGTTCAGGCAACAGAGAAATCAGCCCAAATTCTTAAACAAGTTCACTTTTCTAGTATAAAATACACATGTACTGGATTTGTCATTTCACTTTAATAGCTCAATTATATGTAACAGATGCTGTTTTTATCGTGGTACCAATTTAAGACAGTGATTTCTCAGCACAGTTTGTCTTTTTTGTTTCTGTGCGCCATAATTGCCGGTGAAGTCTTAGAGAGCTGAGAGTTGGAGCTGAGGGCAGTGGAAAGGGAGAAGTGTTCATTTGGTGTGATGAACACTGCTTTCTTTGTTCCCACGGGTCCCATGCTGTGTGTGCTGATTCACGCCGAGACGACTGAGTGACATTGACATAATCTTTTAGTTTCAAAGCATAGTTTGATTTACAACAACAAACTGAAAGAAGACAGCAGAAGGAAAATTTCACATTTATCCAAATAAGTGTTAAATATAAAGACGCTCAGTTCAGCTTACTTTGTTATCTACTGCTACGCTACTGGGGGGCACCAACAAGTTATAATTCTTCAAAGAGTGGCTCCAACAAGTTTTAAGAGAAAACACTTACAGAGTAATATCAGCAAGCATTTATATGTATGTATAAAATCCAAATTACCTCATTTCTACCATTGATATTGCAGCATGTGATCATGGTGAATGTGCCAATTATAATGTTTAATGAGTTTAAGAATAATATACTAATCATTATAAATACCACAATTGAATAAGTCTTCCTGATACAAAAACCTGTACACTGTCCTCTAACTTATCTCAAACATTCACTTCATATATATGTTCCTTCCTCAGTTGTCCCGTATACCTACAATACATCTCAGGCCACTTGCAATTGAAAGACTCAGCTCTGAAGGAGACACCTATACTCTGCAAATGCAAATGTGGTTTCAGATGTTCGGGGCAGAGATGAACGCAGGGGGACGAGATTTATGCAGCCCAGAACATGTTATTCTGATGGCTGTTTTTCCTCCGTGCTGGAATGAAAGTGGAGAGCAAGGACAGATCAGTCCAGGATAAGGTGTGGATTCTTTAAACAATGTCTGTGTGTGGTGTTGTAGCTGGGAGATGGTCCGAGGGGCTAGTTGTATTTAGGTTAAAACTAAAACACACTGATAACTCTAGCTCATGTGGTTACAAGTTAAATTGTCTGCAAAAATTTTTCTTTATGTTCATTGAGCTCAGTCATGTAAACTACTGTATTTTTACATGCGCAGACACACACAGACATGTGAGCTTCCAAGCATATTAATGTTCTCATAGAACCAAACCAAATATCTATTTATGTAAATACTAATGTAGTGTTTCATCACCAGACATATAAAATTGCTTATTATGAGTGTGGCTGATATCTTAGTTGCCCTGATATGTTATTTGTCCCATCCATCAAAGTTCTAGCATTTATTAGTCACAATAGCACACACGCACACAAATGCATGCACACACAGCTCACCTGCCCACTCTCCCATAGAGGTGAAGAAGGACTTTGACCGTGGAAACCACAGTTTTGGAAAAAACATCCTACTGAAAAGCAGCAGTTTCAGTCCATAGTAGAAAACAACAGCAGAACCAAGAGAAATGAAAAATAGATCCATTGAATCCATGTTTGTCTGACACGGCAGCAAAATCCAGCTTTAAGCCTCTTGTGTCTGCTCTCGAAGAAAGTTTTTAGTTCAGTGATTCATTCGAAATAAAGAATGACAGCAAGGGGGAACTGCCTGGCTGGAGGACACTCCCATTTCAAGAACACACACACGCACACACACACACACACACACACACACACACACACACACACACACACACACACACACACACACACAGAGCTTGTTGAAAGTTAAGATCTTGCAAGTCATAAAACATGACTACTTGTATGTACTGTAATCAGTCTGGTAGAGGTTAGAGATAATGATTAATGTGTAAGAAGATGTTTGCATGGCTCTATCAAGGCAGGGAACTTTATTCAGAGTTCAGAGTACAGCTCAGTTTAGTTCGTCTCCACTCTTCCAACACAATTTATGTCTTCTTGCTCTCTGTCTTTCCTAAAACATGTGTATGCAGTACCACTCCACAGTTTCCAGGAATTGTTTTTCACTAGGTTTTTGAGTAATCCAGGACCTTGCTTCAAATACTTTTCCAATCTCCGATCATTCTGATATTTCAGACCACTTAGGGAGTCCTGGCTAATCTAACATGAATTGCTTTACAAAAATGTTCCAGGCGTTTCTCCAATGTCAACCATAATCTTTGTTTGGACATGACCGTCTGGTCCACTTCACAATTTCGTCTTGGGAGACTTGAGAACTCAATTTAAGATTTCCACAACAGCATAATCTTTGGGAAAGAGCCAAGGTAGACGAGTGGCTGTTGAACAAACTTGAGCATCTATCAAATCATTTTACAGAGCATGTTAAACTGTGGAGACAGAGCTCAAAGGAGAGAGAATATTGTTCTGGTTAGGCGGCTAGAACAAGACCTCATTTGGATGTTCATAATGCGATGTGTCATTTGGATGCATACTGTAAGTGGGCATTTTTTTTTTGCCAAAACATTACCCATTACCTCTTGATAAGATAGCTTTGATATGCTAGGATTTTTTAATATCAGAAAATGTATGTCAACATCTTGGAATAAAATTATATATGCTGCAATATAAGATTTTAAGAGCTGAAATTATTAATCAATTAATCTGAAAATTAATCTGAAACTATAATGGATTATAGATTATTCAGTTGAACCAATATATATCGCCAACAAAAATGTCAAACATTTGTTGGTTAAAGCTACTTAATTGTGAGAATTTTCTGCTTCTCTGTGTTTTGTATGATGATAAACTGAATATCCTTTGAGCATGATCTGTTGGTTGGACAAATCGAGCAATTTAAGGATGTCATCTTGGGTGTGAGAAAATTGTGTAAGGTATTTTTAAAATGATTCCTTGATTATCCTTGATGAACTGTTAACTGCAGCCCTCATTTCATCCATAAAAACCCAGTCCTAATGTGACTTTCAGTGTCTTCATGCACAAGAAACATGCATTTTTTTACAAAAGCAATTCTGAGTTGAGTCTTTACACTTTCTTTCAATTGCACATTATTAGTTGGGAATTTTTACTTCATAACAAACAACTTAGCAGCTTTAAATGTGTTGACAGTGTACACAGATTTAAAATTGCTATGAAGGCTAAATGTAAAAGCCAATTACATTTTCATATGGTTTAGAATAACCATCAAAAATTAACTTAGCCTAGCCTACAGTTTTATTAATCGCATAAAGCTATAAATCTCATTAAACATTGTCCAGGAGAGATGATCCTTCCACATGTTGATCACACAACAGCAGCTGCTTCCATTCATTTAAGACCAGCATGAAGCCTGCCAGCCCCCCTACGTCATCAGCCTGCGCCCGCTGTGTTGAACGCGCCATTCCTACCAGCGTGTGTTTCCATCTCCCATTACAGATTCACTCGCCACTGTTACGAGCAGAGATCCTGTTTTTTTCTACTGTCAGTCTTATAGGTGAGCCCGGTTTCTTGCTTCCCTTTTGAACCGTGTACTTGAGGATAAACGTTGTTTAGCATCTCGGACGTAGTCGGCCTTTGGTTTCGTGTTGAATAAGTTTAGCTTGCCGGCTAGCCCAAAGTTAGCTTATGCACGATTTGACACCCGTTTCCTTACTGAATGGGCTGTTGTCTTATTTTGATAGTAGAAGAAATCCAAAGAAGGCCATTAAAGCAATCTGGGCCATGAAGATTGGATAATAAACTAAATAATATAACGTTAAATGTCATGGTGCATTTGCTGCTCCTTTTCGACTCCTTATCGTTGAGCTTGTTTTGATTCACTGCGTCTCATAAAACAAACGAACCCACTTTACAGATGTGTTTCTTATCAGATGTGATGGTTGAAATCTGTACCATAACATCCTTTTTATGCTGTGACAGAGGCCTGTGGACGCATATAGCTGTAAACTAAACAGGGCCAGACGGATAATAACTCAAACTCATCCTAGCTGCATCTTAGAAAACGTTTTAGTTGAGGAATATAAAGTTATCAGTCTTTATTAAGTCCATTCATAGTAGAAGAAACAGTCATGTTGCCGCTAGCTTATTTGTTCCCCCAGCCAGCATTTGACAAGTAAGCTAGCTAGTGTTAGCAGCAGAGGCCATTATATATGCAAAACACCCGACATGTAGCTTACTAACATTGTATAAGATCCCCAAACACACACCTGAGAGGTTCCTTCATCCAGGTGTGACAGCTAACTGTTAGCTACCAGAGAGCAATACTGACCTGTTAGTGTCGCCCAGTGTGTTAGCAAGCTACCTGTTACACAATCTGCATATTTACTCTGCAAATGATCAATAGCATACAGTCAGAAAGCAAATTTGTAGTTGTGAATTTTTAGTGTTAAGAGTGCATGTATTTGTTGTATGTCTGCACTATGTAATGGGAATGGCAGGTGCACATGTATAAAAGGCCTTTTTCACAGTGGACATTTTTTCATATGTCACAATAGGAAAAGCATATGTGCAAATAATGAAATCAGTAAAAGCTGAATTCCATCTGCCTGCTTTGTTTTCAAGCTCCTGCTATTGTGCGTGTTGGTTCACTGCCGTGCCTTACTGGGACACATGAACAGGATGGGGTTATAAATAATGTTATTCATAACATCTATGCTACTGCTACCATGACAAGTCAAAATGTCTCCATTGAAAGAGGCCCATGATGTTGCAGATCAGCTGTGAGAGAAGCTGCACTCACAGCTGGAGGAGCAATTTCTGAAGAAAGTGCATTGTGATGGCTGGGTGTTGAAAAGCCGATGCTAAACTGCATTACTGGCAGCATTCTAGCGTCAGTAGAATAATATGTATAAAGGATGCGGGATATATTAAGGTTTATTGAAAGACTGACCCTAGACTGAATTGCTGTCTTCAAATGATGAATAATGGCTATAATTTATGAAAGATGTGCAACATTAGGTATGAATGAATTTTTTTTTGCTGAAAGTAAAAGTTGACAAATGCATAGGAATGAATATGAATAGCTGTGAAATTGAGAATGGGCTGAAGAATACAAAATATAATGTCATCTAGAAGCTGATACTTGATAAATGACTGGGAGCTAAACTGCATTGGTGGCTTAACCTTGTATTAAGAAGCAGCTGAAGGAGAAGTCAGAAAAGTGCCTGTTTCTGCTTCCAGCAGTTACCATCGGCATGACACCCTTTCATTACAGCTGGGAACACATAACTGATCAAGATGAGCTAATTATTGCCGTGTGACACACACACACTTGCAAGACTTGACATTTTCAGACTCTTTCAAGCATGTTTTCAAGTTGTATCTACTCATTCATGCTTCCACCTAGATTCTACATTCAAACTGTAAAATGTTGCATGTTGATATATTCAACTTTTAAATCTCATTCATGTTAATTCATCCATTTCCCACTTTTCCAACTCTTCATACTGATCATCTTAAGTGTCTGGCACTGACAGTATCAGCACTGAGAATTTCCAAGTCACATGAGTGAGTCTTTAAATAAGACCAGTGCCTGAGTTCAAACTGTTATGTATTCATGTGTAAAAGGGTTGACACTGATATAGTGATGCCACCTGTTTGTTCATCTTGCCAGTGTCTCAAAACACCAGACAGCTCAAAGATGTGAACACACTTTTCTGAACACTGAAAGATAACTCTGCGTAATGACTTTGCATCATTCTCAAAACCTTTTGTTTATTGCTCACTGTTATGATGTGAAGCTTGTGTGCATGAAAAGGTGTTCAGCTGACAGACCTGGGCAGGAGGACAAGAATTAACTCAGACCTGGGCAGGAGGACAAGAATTAACTCCTGTGTCATCCTCTTTTAAATAGGCAACATTGCCCTCTTGTTGGAGCCGGTCATCACTTTTACGGGCCTTCAATTTTGATTTTCTTCCCTTTAAATACTTTTTTAGCCTGTGGGCCTATGTTATATCCTAAATTCACAATATGAAAATGGTAAAATTGCTCATCCCGTAATTGACACTTACCATCACTGCACATTTTTATGTTTAGCATCCAGTTTTTGAGTCTTAATTTTAATCATTTTTGGTGTACGACGTTTACATGGACTTCGGCTTTCAGATGGTTTGCACCACTCCAAGCATCAGTCTTATGCATGTCTAGCCTCTCTCTGTCATTTCTGTACCAGCAGAGCTTCCCTGGAAGTTGAGGGTGAGCACAGTTCGGGTTTGGGCTGCCTGTTATACCTCTCTGTGTGCTGGATTTAACATCTCTACCTGATCACTAGTAATATAAGATGAGAGCAACATGCCGATCATGATTACATCATATGCTATTTTTGATTTGACTACGTAACTTGAGTTGCGCACATGGCAGAGACTTTAAAATCCTGGAGTGCGTGTTTACATGCTAGAGTATTTCAGCTTCTATCTAGGTTACATATTTGGGCATCTTGGAACTGGGATACAAGCTCATGCAGGCCTTTGAATCAAGGATATGATGTTTGCATACACAAAACATACAGTAATGGGATACCTGATCGTACCAAAACATTAGCCTGCATGTGCATAAAATGCACTCACTTCTGTTATGTGCAGGTAAAAACACACCTTGTAACAGAGTTATGTTCACAGTCTTCCATATAGATCTGCAACTGAATTAATAATTCATGCATTTTTTATTAAAAGAACCAGCCTCTGTAATTTAACAACAGTTTGGCCAAGGCACCGCTGCTGTACTGTACTGTGTGGAGATATTCTTAATGCATTTGCCATTTAAGCACACAATTGATCCATGTGCTTAATATTTGTTTCTGGGCTGTAGATGGCAGCCTTGCTCAGTGTTTTTCCCCACTCATATTGAAACGTGTTAATGAAAGCTCACTTGCACCACCTTACCTGTATTCATCAGTTTCTAGACCGTTAGTTCTTTGGGAGAATTTATTGTTGAAGTACTGTTTGTATCTGGAATGAGCTGCTTCTTAAAGCTCCTGATTTCATTATTGTGACATGATTAGTTGAAAGACATCATCATAATCTCGTGCTTGTCAGCAGGGGTGTAACGATCCACAAGGATCACGGTTTGGTATGAAGCTTGGTTTTAGGGTCGCAATGTGGGATGTACAGCAGGGAAAACAAACATGTAGTAAATCTAATTTTGGTCATTTATTGTGAAGAACGCAAACATTTAACTGTGTCCTCACAATATAATATTGCTTTTCTCTACCTTAACATGGTTCATTGTCTCCACTGCAGCCTCTCTGCTCTGCTGTCTGTCAGGAGCTGAGCCCTGCCCTCAGTCAAAAGAGCAGAGGAGAGGACAGAGAAGTTAAAGCGACCATTAAGGAAAGTGAAAGGTGGTTGAGAACTCACTACATTGTTTCCTCTTTCCATTTGGCTAAGTGCAGTGAAAAATCACTTAGACAATGCAAGCATTATGATGGTAAGGAAAACCCTGGTATCGGTATTGATCAGCAATATCAGTATTGATATTATCGATGTCCATCCCTTGCACATGAGCTAAATTTATTGTGGTAAACCGACTAGCATGCTACAGCTGACGTTCAGCAGCTGGTGCACTGCCAAAACATTCATTCAACTCATGATCTGAAATAATATACTATTGTGACAGTAATGGGTCACAAAGCGCACAGAACCAAGGAAGTCGCATACCGAGCTGAATGTTCTGTAACAAACAGTTTGGAATGACTGCACGCACTCAAAGCTAAAGAAGAAGAGAAGTTTGCTGTGTTTTGTAGTGGGAAAGAAGTAAACAACCAGTTTATTTTCTTCCTCATCAGTTATCTCTTTATTGACAAACTGAAAGATGACATCACAAGGAAGGATTCGTGATCCCAAAGTAGGTCTGGTTAGGTAACGGTTTATTATTCTGTCTGAGAATCCCCTTTTCTAGGCACAGAGGCGACTGACTCAGGTATTTCCTTTTGAAAGTGAAAAACAAACCTTTGGACCTGTGGAAGTGGGATGTTTGAATACTATCTGGGACGTAGAATGGCTCTTTGCGAGGTAGAGGTGCCTGTTTCTATCAGGTGTGCTTCTTTATTCAGAAGGATTTGTTGTTTTTTTTCACAATGTTTGACAGTGATTTCAGTGCTGCTTGATCTATAATAAAAATGGAGGAGAAAGGGACAAAGACGATTCCTTGTTCTGACATTTTTTTTGTTGTGTGTTGGGAACTGAGCCATGTGTATGTGGAGAGCAATAGATTTTCTTTCACAATCCAGCAGATTCAAAGAAAAAGCTCTTGACTCTCTAGACGAAGAAGAGACTGTCTTTTTGTTTTCTTTTTTGTTTTTGATTAGAGCTCGGTCACTTGTCCCTCTTTTCCAGCCTGGTGCCCTGAATTATTCATTTTATCAATAATTAATCAATTTATTTATTACTACCAGTAGTTCATAAATCAATTAAGTTCACTCCTACTGATTCCCAACAGATGTAATTTTACAGCCTCAGCTTTCACATGATGTTTTATTACACTGTTTTTCCCTACGGTGAAACTATTTTAAAAGGTGTTTTTTTTTTTTTCTTCAACTCAGCCAGAACTTTTTACAACAAGAGCAATGAAACTCTTCTCTTGTCTATTTCTTCCTCCTCCCCCCCTTCCCCTGCTCATATTCCCCCCTGCAGATATATCCAGCTATGGATATGGATGGTGCCAGTTCAGTGGTGCTGCAGGCCTTAACCCACGCTACCAGTCAGGACACAGCTGTGCTGAAGCCTGCGGAGGAGCAGCTCCGACAGTGGGAGACCCAGCCAGGCTTCTACTCTGTCCTTCTGGTGAGGAGTGATATTGAATAATTGGAATGAATATGCTGGAGTGAAAAGGAAACTTTAACGAATGGAGATGTTAATGAGTGTGGTGTATTCTGTTCATGTGTGACTGTTCATCCAGGAAATATTAATCAAAACAACGAATCACAAGATTGTCAAGGCATGGAATAAGGGGCAAAGAGGGCAGTTGATTTGTGTCAAGTAAAAATCTCCATTTATTAGTTTTATGAACATTGATTCACAGATGTTTTCACCACACTTTTCAAAGCCTGAGATCAACTGTGGTTGAAAAGCCAGCTGCACAATACAACAATTGAACACAGCTTCTGCCCCGACCAGTAACTAACTTTTGATGTATATTCACCACAAAGCCTATGCTGATCCCAAAAAAACAATTTAGAAAATATGTTTGTGTACTGTCTCAGTGGGGTTTAAATGAGAAGATGGATTTCGGTTTCATCTCTGTGCATTCAGTAGAGAAATTGGCCCAGGATGTGTTCTGCCTAGCCAAGCACAGACTTATTCCATTCACAGGAAAATGTATTATTTTCTATATTTTTTGTCATGAATACATTGTGGAAAAGGGAGACAACAGACAACACAAAGACCTGTTTAAGCCAAAGTATGTGGCTTGTGTTGCATTTGCCTGAGTTGTCTGACTAACCATCTCATCTGTAAACAATATGAGGGACCTTGTGTAAGACAGTTGCGTTTTTGTGTGGTGAGGTTTTGTGGATAAAAATATTTAACTGAGGCTCAAGTTAATTATCACAACATGCGACTTAAGCTGAACTTTTAGAAAGTTAATGAAGAGAAACAGTTTTTTTTTATTATTGTTTAATGTAAAATATAGTGAGGAAATGATTGCCTGTTTAATGGGAGTGAAAGAAAGTTGGACTGTGAAACAAGAATAAAATTAAATAAATGTAGTAAGTAAGGATCTGGAAGCATTTAAATCTTTTTTCCTGCATTCATGTTAACCATGTTACTCTCTATGTTTTTAACTAAGGGTCTTGCCATTCTCCAAATTCACTGTTCAATTTGACTTTCCAGTTCAAGGTCACATATTCAATTTGATTTTCTAATTGAATCGAGTCCTGATTTGTCGTGATCAAAATATCATTTGTTATGCCCTGACAACGATCATTTCCTTCATTACAGCTTTTTTCAACAAACTGTTACACACAAAATTAAGAAGACTCACTGGATGGCAGAAGGGCACTTTACAACAACAGTGTGTGCAGCAACAGTGTGCGTGTAACAGCACACACAGCAGTGTGTGTGTGTAGCTGAGCCTACAAACTGTATTAAGATGAGATGGTGCACATTGTGTGAAGTATTACCTTCCCCCCCCAGGAGAATTATGTCTCTGTACATAAGTACAAAGGTGATACAGCAAGGAAAGCATCAATAAATCAAATGTGAGCCACGCCAGCAAATTCAAGCTGCACTGATGCATCTAATAAGAGTTATGTGGCAGTGGGCAGATTTTTATTTGCAGATTCAGGTCAATAGTTACACTGTGTAGTCTGGCTAATAGTCTTCTTTCCCCTTGATAAAACAGAAAGATGTGCTTCTTTTAAGCCATGTTCGTTCCGACATCTCCTCAATCTGAAGAAACAGCCAAGATTCCAATCTGTGATATTACTGTGCTGCTCTCTATGGAGCTCCTGTCTTTGCAGTGAATAGGAGAATGACTTTGAGAACACTGTGACAGTACTCAGACAGACTTTTCGAGGGTTAAAGCTACAGTTTACAACTCAAATGTTAGTGCTTATGAAAAATACAACCAAGTGTGTACGTCGTTGACGCTGTAGATCAAAGTCAGCGTGACCTTTATTTTCACACAGCCTGTCGCTACTTGATTGGTCCATCATGCCCGATCAATACTGCACAGGTGTTCTGTCAAATCTTAGCACCTGATCGATGGGTTATTCTAACCTAAACACTTTACTTTTAAACACATGACAGTGTTTTCCACACATTGATTTTACTTGGATGGGCTGCCCAGGCATATTTGGTGACCCATTTTAGCGTTTTTTTTTTTTAACGTCTGGATACTGAAGGAAGAAAGTGAGCAATATAGTTTGTGAGAAAACAAAAAAATAAGTTGCAGTTTCAATAGACAAATACAGCACCTCCCTAGGTCTAGAGTTTCTTTTTCTGTGGTCTAGTCTGAACTGTCACACTTCATTAAACTGAGTGAGTCTTTAAATTGCCTGGTTTTACACCCAGTTTGAGTTAAGAAAAACAATGTTAGCTAAGCATATATGTGTTTCCCCCCCCACAGAATATCTTCACTAACCACATGCTGGATGTGAACGTGAGGTGGCTGGCTGTGCTCTACTTCAAAAATGGCATTGACAGATACTGGAGGAGAGTAGCGCCTCAGTAAGTGCCTGCTTGTCTCTCTTGTTCCCCCGTTGCTGTCAGTGCTCGCTCTCTCGCGTCTTCGTCGTTTTCTTCATCCCTCTTCCACTGCTCATTTGTATTCTCTCCATCATTGTCTCATTCATTCGTACTATGTCTCTATTCATCACTCTTAATCTCTATGCCTGGTTTTGAGTCTTTTTTTTTTTAGTTGATTTTTTTGTTTCGTCTCTATTCCACATTGCCTTCATTTTCCCCATTGTCTTTTCTTTTACCAGTTCTAGCTTACGTCTGTAGTTCTGCGTCCACTGCTTTTCACAGCTTTCCTCTTTCTCTCTCTCTGTCCCTCTTTTTTTTTTTTTTTACCTTTTATCCTGATTATTCATATCATTGTGCTGTGATTTTACACTCGGTTTATTCCTTTGTGTCTCTTTTTGTCTGGCGCTAGATCGGCTTTGAGTATTCAATGCCTGCAGTCTGTCTTTGGATACCTGACTAGCTGGCTTTTGTTAGATTTGAGTTGAACGTTTGTGCTTAAATTCGCGGGACAGCGTTTGGCCGGAGGTAATCAGTTCTGCCTCAGCACTCTGTGTCCACTTTTTGAATGCTTCAAATTATTGCTGTTCTCCTCTTTCTTTCTAAAGTTTTCTCCACTTACTACAGTTGTTTCACTCTTTGTCTGTAGTTCAGTAAACTGAATTTCATTTGCCGGAGTGCTGTGCAAGGGGTTTTGGCCCTTGGGTTATTTATCTGACTACCTTTGGTCCATTGCCATTAATCCAGAAGCTAGATACTGCGTGGGACAGCACAATGCATGTGGTGTCACTTTACAAGGCGTAGGCCACATTACGTAGCATTTTTACTCTGTTACTTGTTATTACTGTGACTTACAGTCAACTGAGTTAATCCTTTTATTTATTTAAACCTGAGTTCTAAAACTACATATTGATATTTTCCATTCATCTCAGTGAGAAACTGTGTGATGATTTGATGTCTTGCAGTACAGAGCATGTTGGCTCACTGGCATGGCCGGCTGAGTCACTTAAGTATAATGGAGCCATCATTAATGTTATTAGTTCCACCTTTGCCTTTTCTGCCATGAAAAATGAAAAGGTCTGCTGCAAAAAAGGTCAATTGCTGTTTCATAACTTCAAAACTCCCTCTTTCTGTTTTTTAATTAATGCTGTCCTGGACTATACACAGGCCTGCCAGTGGTCCATAATGCTGGAATTATTAGACTGGATCTCATTTTAATGTAGTTTGTGTACAAACAACAGTAGAACATATAGAGCACATAGCTTATTTCATGTGATCTATAAAGTAGTATCTCATCTCATCTTTAGCAGAAATAAACACTCAGGAGATAAACACCAGGTTTAGAGAAAGATGTCATGTGTTTTCAGTCTCCCTTTCCATCTCCTCCAACATTCATTCTAAGGTTGAAAAAAAAGAGAAGCGATTCCCAACTGAGATGAAACTACTTCCACCTACTTGTGTAAAACGCACGATATTTCAGATGGGGAAAATTACAGTGCTTCATGCAAGAATAATTTTTTTTTAATTCAGCCTCAGACACTGATGAAATGTAAGTGTAACAGAGGAAGACAGTGTTCTCTGCAAGTGCTGTCTCCTGGTTGATTACACTGTTAGTGCCAGAATTAGCCCGACACATGCTCTCTGTCAGTTGCAGGGTGATAAATTGTTGTGACGTATTATTGTAACGAATGGATATTTTTAATCTGTGCTGCATTAACTTTCAGCTCAGAAAGGTACACAGGTTTTGGCCGGGTTAAAAATACAATAATTAAAACTGACATTTCCAAAAGCTGAAGGTCAAGTAATAATAATAAATATAAATTGTGCATGAGTAATCGTAACAGTTTCTGTCTGAAGTCAGACAAAGGGGCACACTCATAGCAGCTTTCTAATTAAGCTTTTTAATAATGAAGGAGGTTGACACAATTTCATTAGCACGTGTACAGAGGTGTTCAAACTGGAAAGCTTGCCTCCTCGAGGGGTGTGGGAGAGTTGGGGGGCTGATCTAACACAGAACAAAGAATTTATGAAAGCTGTGTGCGATAGAGCAATGTGCAGTTTTGGGGGGGGCATGCTGATATAATTGAATAATTGTGTGTGTGTGTATTTTGTAGCGTTGTTGCACTTGATTGCAATTTATCTCATGTTGCGTGTTTTAAACGGAGTGTACACTCTGGTTTTTAAGTAGAGCTGCCACGTTTAGTAGATTTGTCAACAGACAGAAAATGAATCGCCTAACTATTTTGATAATCCCATAATCCTTTTTGGTTATTTTTCAAGCAAAGATATTAGATAGTTTCCAGCTTCTTCAGTAAGGCTTTGCTGCCTTTCTTTGTCATGATTTGTTTTGTACTGTTGGTTGGACAAAAGGAGCTATCTGAAGACCTCACTTTGGGATCTGAGAAATCGTGATCAACATCAACAACATCCACTTTTTCGACACTTTGTTGACTAGACTATATTAATTGATTGATAGTGAAAATAATTAACAGAGTAATCAAATTTGAATAATGGTTAGTTGCAGCCCCAATAGCCACACTGTTCAAATTGGTTTTCTACAGTGATTTCCAGCCACATCTCCTGGGATATTCAAAGGCATGCACTAAAATCCTCAGCCTGGAGTTAGGACCAACCAGTGAAGCATAGTCAGAGGATCTGAGGAGCTGCACACAAATTGGCTATCATGTGGCTATCATCATCACTGTGATCATATTCTGTGAATGTCTAAGTTTAAAGCATTTTTGTTTTGTTCATTTTTAGAAAATGGTATTTCATCAAGATCACTTTCAGTCTTACGATGGAAGTAATCTGACTTATTTTATCTATGTTATATAAATTAATAGAAATAAGCTAACCTGACCTATCATAACCCATGATGATCTTGGATTTCACAGTTTTCCTGAAGCTGTTGTTTTTTTCCTTCGGTGTCTTTTTCTTACATTCCCCATTTAGAAACAAAACAATAAAGCGACCTGTCAACAGACAGAACAGGTTATCATGACATTTTCATCAAAACCATTCCTATTTTCTTTGGTTCTAGAAATGTATTAAAGGGTTTCTGTCACTCTAAGTTGGAGTTTGGAGGATGATTTAACCCAGATTTAAATTTAAATAGGAAAGAAAAAATAGATACATATTAGAAAATTGGAAGGGAAAATGAGTCATTAAGATGTAAAGTTATCCTTTATTTTTAGTTCTGATGTGCACCATGTAGGGAGTAGTTGTTTCTGGTACCATCGAGTGACTTTAACCATATAAGTCAACAGTTACGAGAATGGGTAGAGGTATTCTTAAGATTTGTGTCCATAGACTATAAACAGTAAAGACATATGATAAAGACAGACGACCCATCACTGTTAACTCCCAACTATAGCTACAAATGTGAAGGCACCACTGACTTGACATTCTACTTCACACATCCATTGAACTTCAGTGGCCTTTTAGCCACTTTTATACCAAAGTTACATTTTCACAAGAAGTGTAATCACACATGGTTAAATTAAGTTAGAGCTGCTAAAGCCCACTTATGCTGTGAAGAAGCGAACATTCAACAGGTCTCATCTGATACCATGACGTTCAAGTCACAGTGCTAAGAATCTGATTTTCTGAAAAACATATATAACCTGGTAATCTTTGACAAAACCAGAAGCTCATTTAGTGACACAGCTGATTTGAGGGCATTTCCATAGTCTCCCAGACTCCTCTCCTTCTTCTTCCAGGTACCAGGAAACAACAGCTGGTCACAGTTTTTGTTTTGATGACATTAATCTTCAGATTATTCAATAATGAAAATAATTGTTAATTAATGCAATATCAGTTTGTTTTGCAAGTGTCGTGTGCAATAGTTTTAAACATTTTAATAATTTTTTTTATTAATGTGACGTGCATACAAACATGCCCAGACCGCACAGGCTTACCAGACACCACAGATTCTTATTGGCCAGGCCCAGAATGAATACATTTGCATAATTTCTTCAAAAGGCTGGCAAGCTCGCTCATTTTTATTTGCCGTGATGACTTTTCCTTGAAAGGAGTTTTAAATGCTTTTCATCACGTTTCTCAGAATGACCTGACAAAAAGCTGTCATTATATCTAATGGAGTCAAAACTAATATGCCTCCTGTGAGCTGGTGCTAGTTGAAATAAAAATAATGGGAAAAAAAATACTTTTTTGTTAAAATTGACTGTTGAGTAAATTGCAATATATTTTCAAACTTTTTGTCTGAAATGATTTGTCAGAACAAGCAGAAAGGAAAAATGAAAGGCAGGAAATTGAGACATTCTTCTGTATTGAGAACCTCAGCATAGCTACATGCAGTTATGTAACAAAATCAGAAAAAATTTAAATCATCAACCGCGAAAAAATGCTTTGATCGAAATCATTCAGACAAACTTCCTTGGATTAAGATGAACTATGAAGCATTTGTATTAAGTTAGAAGTGTATCCCTACCTCAACTGTAGCTCAATCAAAATAAGATGCCAGCCAAAAAAACCCAAAAAAAACACACATTTTTTTTCTGTCTCATGTGTCGGGACAGCTTTAGTCTCTGTAAATCGTCTTTGTGCCTGTCTTGATTTTCTTCTCCCTCCAGTCATCAGATTTTCTGGTTCCTTTTGCTTACAAACACAAAACAAGGCTCAGGCACACACTTGCTTATGTTAATATATCTTTTAATCTCACATCCATATTTCTTTAAAGCTCTCCTCACTCCCAGATTCCCAAAATATGTGTGCGTTGTAAATCTTGTTTCACTAATTTGCACTCTCCCTTCGAGTAATTTGTCTTCCACCCATATTTCTTCTCTCTCTGCCCAAGGTTACAGTGTGATTCATTCCTCGCATCAAACACTCCCACTCCATCTAGCTTCAGCAGTAGTTGAAGTAGACTGAACAGGGTAACTTTGGGTAAAAACTGTTTTTTTTAATAAAGATTTGCACTGTCACTCTTTTGCGCACACCCCCTCTTCTGTTTGTAAAAAGTTAGACTCATGTTACAGGCTACAAGATATGAGTTGGAGGAGAGCAGAGGGTTTTAACCAAAGCTTACTGATTAAATCAGGCAGCTGGCAGGTCCTGCACTGTAGAGTGTTATACAGGGATTTAATTGATCCCATAACAACTTGGCAGACTGATGTCATATTCATATCTTCACCATATTAAAGCTTGAGGTTTGCACGTCCAGAATTTGAAATGAAATTATAAGAAGTCTCTTAGGATATGAACTCCACTCAGCGATGCCAGGGTTACTGAGGCCTTGTTGTCATAATGCGACATGATGGCTCAGCAGTTGAGGTGTTTCATATCATCTTGTTGACGGTAATAATGATAATTAAGTATCCCTACTTGCTGGCATAATGTTGTGATTAGAGATGCAATGATTAGTCAATTAAATGATTAATCGCAAGTATTTTGATCATTGATTAGTCGTTTCAGTCACTCTTTTAGCAAAAATTTCAAAATGATTTCTGTTTTTTTTTTAGATGTAAGGATTTGCTACTTTTCTTTGTCATTTATGATCATGAATGAAGGTGAATATTATTTTAGGGCCATATTTCACATTCCTACACAGTAGCTCTCTCACCCTGCTCTCTCGTTCTGTTATATGGCATCCATCACTTTGGATCAGTTGATCATCGTTATTGACACACTGATGCGTGTACTGTTTTTGTGTTGATTTTTTCTTTGGTAGTTTCAGATATTGTGTGTCACAATTCTCTGATCATCTTTGTGTTTGGTTTGTTCACAGTGCTTTATCAGAAGAGGAGAAGACGTCATTGCGTGCTGGTCTCATCACAAACTTCAATGAGCCGGTTAATCAGGTTGGTGGGAAAAAATGGGATGTACTAATTCCCACTTTTGATTAAGATTGCTTACCATTTCATGTACCACTTTTTGCATGTTTTAGTCCATTTCACGTATGATTAACTTTTGTTGCCCTTGCAGAAGCTTTACCTTTGCTTGAAATGGGTGATCTATTATTACGAACACTACATTGTCAATTGTCGCCATCAAATTAACTTCAGTGCTGTGCTGTCAAAGCAATTTTAATCATATTGCCTAAAATAGTTAGCTTGAAATGGCTTTACAATGTGAACCTATCCTTCGAACCTTGTGTGGCAGCTGTAGGTGTAAATTCACATGTTAATAAGCAACACAATGTTCATATGAAGAATTACCTGCTCACAGAAAATTTCAAGGCTCTGCTAATTAACGGACATGTTTCAGCGCGTGCCTGGAAAGTAGAAGCAGAGTAGAACACAAACAACACCAAAAGTTTGCAAGAGAGCAAAATGTAGATGTTTTGCAAAATTTATTGTAATTAAGTCCACACCAATAAAAATATATCTGCACTGATGTCAAACTGTATTGAATATTTGTTAGTATTTCTTTGTGTAATCTGGTCAATAGACTTTCGCCATTGCCTCCTTGTGCCTTCAAGGAATAATGTATGAGTGGGAAAAAACCCATTTGTTCTCATTAAGGAAGTGGTTATAAGGCAGCTGATGTGAAGCACATCGGCAGCGTTTTCCCACCCTGCCAATGTGCTTCAACCACCTGTTGACACCAAGACTGTTGTGATTTTTCCGATGGCATCAAGACTTAGTTCAATCACACCAGCTGTTACATGCGAACAAACGCAGCTCATCATAGACAAAGAGGGAAGTTAAGATTGTAGATTTTATTTTATTTCTTTAGATGATAATATGCAATAATGAAGACAGCACGACTGTAGAGAAAGACGGTCGTGATGATGGTAAGAAATGACACTATATCCCATTTGGAAAGTAATCAAGGCTTGTGACATGTTACGACACTAACATTGATAAGGCTATCTCATATTCCAAAGCACAGTCATATGTATTGTTTGTATTACATGAGTTTTTTATCACACACCATCCTGTTTACAATCCCAACCATCTGCATCGGTGTGCCCTTGTTAGGAAGCGACACAAACATTGGAAGAAGTAGATCCAGTCACCTTCAAATACATATTTCAGATGTAATGGTACTCATGGCTTTAAGGACAACTTGTGTTTTATGCCTGAATGAATTCAGGCTGGAATGGTATTGGAATCACATCCTTTAGGTTACGAGAAAACAGAGTTTATTGCCACACTAAAACAAATGAGACGTGCTTGAATAACATGAATCCCGTGGCCACCAAACTTTAAATTTAATATCATCAGAACACTATACACCATTCATTGTGAAATTTCATTTAACATGTTCTCTAAGTTATTATTTTAACAACAGGCAATATAGATGCCTCTATGTTTGAAATGGCAAATTGTTTCCTAAAATGATCTAAATAATTTAAACAGTGTGTAACACAATAAAATAAAAAGGTCATAAAGTATGATTAAAGACACAAATTGTGCATATGGAGAGTTCATTTAATGCTGATAAGCCATTATTATTTGCAGTTCTTCGGGGAATGCTGCAACAAACAAATAATTCAGGAGTCGAGCTGGGTGAAATACATCTGTCTGAGGGGACGTGGCCCTGAATGGTGGCCATCCATCCTGGTTTCTACAGCTTGTGTATCCCTGAGGGAGAGCCCTCCAACATCAGGACTGATAGGCTCCGTATGGCAGTGAATGCCGTTTAAACACCATATGTCTCACCAGTCATAGCCCGTCCCTCTCGAATCACAACTCCAGCAGGGCTTGTGTATGTTCGTGCCAGTGTGTCAGCGTTGTGTGTGACAGTTCACATTTATAAATTCTAGAATTCAAGCAAATAGTTTGACCTTACCTTGCTTTCTTAGAAAACATAATGACTTATTGATACTTGAACATTAAATTTGCATTAGGTTGCTAAAGGCAAATAGGTGTGTTTATCTAAGCATGCATTCTGTGGACAGTGCAATAAATTCTCATTCTCTTGTTGCTAACTGTTTGTGTTTCGTACTGTAAAACAATAATGGGGATCAAAAAAGTTAACATTGAACAAGTGGCCATAGCTGCTTTTATCTTTGTAATGTAAATTAAATAATGAGATTAATGGATTCGAAAATTAAAGAATATATTAGGTGAGCTCAACCATGTCATAGACTTTAAAAAACTGTTCTCCAACAACCCCTGTTGGTATTATTTACAAATTAAAGGGTTGTAACTGGGCCAACAACTTTATGTCTATCATTTTTTATATAAATTGGATGGACAAAATATTAGAAACACTTCTTGGTGAATCAGAATATGATTCAAGCTACAGCCTCCAAAATGACCACTAATGCAACTTTACAAAACAGTCACAACATAAACTGAACATTATAACCTTCATGAAATTATGAGTGTTAATCTCAGGGCACCTCATGATCGAATTTAATTCCAATTCAAAGGGCTACGATACAATTAGAAAATTATTATTGATGCATCAAAGTTTTTGAATTCTACACATGATTTATTTTTTCTCACTGTGTGACCACTTGCTTCTTATCTACCTCGTTGTTTGGCTGCTTTTTTTTTCTAACTGCAGCTGGAAATATGAAATATGGTTTTTAAATAGACGCAACTTGAATACAGTGACTCTTGTCCAGGTCTCTTGTCCCTTCAAAATGCTTCCATATACTAGCTTTTAAGCCAGGGAGCGCCGGTCAGATCGTGAAAGAACCTATAAAAGACACCACGTTCAGAAGCTCATTGCTACTAACTGCTGAGATATAAAGTGTCCTTTTCAGCCTGGACAGCTGACCTCATCGTTTATGTTAAACGATTAGATGTCTCACCCCTGACAATGTCAAAGAAATTGGAAGATTTGACTGATAATAGCTTAGCGAGTACACTGTCAAGTGTCAGGAAGTATGATGGCAAATGAAGCTGTGACCCAGTCATGTGACACAAATTTCAGCTGTAGTCCCAAAACATATGACAAACACAAAAGAAACTTCTCAGACATCTCAGTGACAGGAGTTGTATAGGATATTATGTGCAATGTGTTGTGTACAACATGATTTCATAGTAAGAACGATAATTTCCAATTCGTCCAAACTACTCATTTGGAATTTTACCTTAAGACACTGTACTGTATCGTTAAGTGACATTCTAGAAAAATTCCCGTCAAGTTTCTTTTGGCATAACCACCTTCTGCCGTGTTAATGCTTTGCCTCTGGTCATTTTCATTTTCTCTCTGTTTTCTCTCCAACAGATAGCGACCCAGATTGCAGTGCTGATAGCCAAGGTGGCCCGTCTGGACTGCCCCAGGCAGTGGCCGGAGCTCATTCCCATTCTGCTCGAGTCGGTGAAGGGTCAGGATGGCCTGCAGCAGCACAGAGCGCTGCTAACCTTCTATCATGTCACCAAAACCCTAGCGTCCAAACGTCTGGCGCAGGACAGACGGCTTTTCCAGGATGTAAGTCCACACTTTTTGCCACTTGTCAGTTGTTTTATGGCACTTCCAGATTTTAAATGTTTGCAACCTTGTTTTTTTCTGTAATTGCTTGTCGTTTTTAGTCATTCACTATCCTTCCCTGGCTTTTCGTTCTCTGCACTTGATGCATTAGATGTGCACACCTGAATAAAGGTAACTTTAGGTCACCAAGTGAAGGAAATTCAAACTCTGTCCACAGAACTTTTGCCGCCTTTCTTTTCTTGTGTTCTGGCCTCTGACTTTGTCATGTTCTTTTTTTCTTTCACTGCCTTTTTTCACTGTCAAACTTTTTTCAATGTGAATAGATGAATACCAAGATTATCTCAAGAGGTGTTACAGTTTCATTTTTTTGCCTGAAGGAGATGCTGTTTAGCTACTGTGTGAGACATGTCAAAGAGAAGATTTATGGCAGCCGGATTCTCTGTGCATGCATGTGTGTGTGTGTGTTTTCATGCATGACACGAGCGTGATTGACGTGTTTGGGAATAGATTTGTCTGTGTCGCTCGTTGTGTGTATAAAAGAAATTGTGTTAGAGGGAGGGCTGTTTGTGTGAGTTAATGTTTTTTCACAAAGGCAGTGAATCAGCAAATGCACTTTTTTTTAAAGAACACACGACTTAACCAGAAAGGAAGTCGTGAAGAGATGTGGTTCCCGGGAATAAGATGATCAAACGAACAGACCAACAGAGGGAGAAAGACAGAGAGAGAGAGAGAGAGAGAGAGAGAGAGACATACCAGTGGACATCAGAGGCAGTGACTGAGACCAAATAGTTGGCCGGCGTGCAGAGGCACCCTCTCTATGCCAAAATCGGTGCCCTTAGGCGGTATGTGTCCTTAGGCAATACGAGGAACAAAAGCAGCCTGAGCCCCATTAAACAGTGCAGTTTTTTAAATTATGCACTGATGACTTTGACACTAAATGGCCCATGCAATGCTCTGTCTCCCCTGTCACGACATTAAAATGGCTGGGTGACCATGCATACACACACACACACACACAGACACACACAGACACACACACACTACAGGACATTGCTCATTTTTGACCTTAAATGACCTCAGGTTCTGTAGCTGTATGCATTTTTTATGTGTTTGTATATACCTGTGTTATACAGGCGTTAAGGCTCTTCCAAATACCACACCTGAGTGTTCAATCATGGACCGACTCCACATGACCTCCATTGTTTTCATTACCTAAGAAAACTTTGAAACATGGAAAACTGTGGTTTTATAGTGGATTGTACATTTTTAAAGAGCAGAGTGATTAGTCACTGGTTTCCTGAACGTTACCTTTGCCATTTATTCACAGAGTATGCATTGGACAACGGTGTATCTCTTCAAGTCTGAGCTCACTCCTTACCCACCATGTTTACACTGTTCTTTTTCTCCCTCTATTTAGTCCCAACATAATGTGTACATGAGTACTGTTAACGCGCGCGTGGGCGTCTGAGCTTGTCTTCTTGTACTCGATGAGTGTGCGCACTTCTCTCTAGTCCTTCATCTAAAACAGTTGGCTTAGGCTGTGAACTCAAACTAATTCACCAGACACAGAACTTAAACAGATAGTGGGAGGGAAAAAAAAGGGAGGAAGGGGTGTGTAGGAGAAGAAGTGATTGAAGTAATCAAGGGCTGCTCATGACAGAAGAAGGAGGGTGTCAGAGGAAGTCGTGGAGTCGTGAAGAAAAAAGGTGCAAAGATAAAGTCAAGGCTGTTTTCAAGGAGGAGGATGGAATTGGGACACTTTTAGAAGCGAGTGGAGACAGTGTGGAGGAAACTGGATAACGGAGAAATGCTTTATCTATAAACATTAAAATATTGGACAGAAAAAGAGATTAATAGCAGTATTATTCTTCCTCATAATGTGATGAATAAGTGGGGAGTAAGCAAGGGGCACAAAATAATTTAAAATCCATTAATCTTGAAAATTGATCCATGAACAGGCACCACAAGTAGTCGACGCTCGAGAAAAGCTTCACATTGCTAAATAGGCCATGCCTGAATGCCAATGTTTCATAACGCCGTCGCACAATTGAAAATGATATTATTGAGAAATAGACTCTCATTGCCACCAAACGGGATGATTGCGCAGTTTCAATCTTACATTTGAGCTGTGGGCGATATTGCCCCGAGCAGAAGCATGGAAGAGGAGATGACATATCGAAATGAATATAACTCTGCGGCGTGCGCATCAAAGTGGATCTCAACGCAGGTGTGTCAAGCCTGATCCCAACAGAGCTGGTTGACGTCAGCGCCTGCCATTCATCCACTGTACATATTGTTTCACCTGTTGTTTCTCAGGGGCCAGTGCGTCATGTGTGGGCTGGTGCTTTGTATCACCCACATTTTTGTAACTTTACTGAATTTACCAACCTCTTAAACCTGAGAGAGATGCAGCGAGAGAATGTATTTTCGCTCTAACCAGGATAATATAAATACTTCCACAGATAGACTCACGCACAGAATCTAACAAAAAAAAGTATTGGTGCCTTTGGATTGATTTTGTTTTTGCCACTCAGAATAGTATCATTCTGTTAATACAGCAATTGTATTTGTGAATCATCAACCCAGACCTCTAACTTTTTTCTGTTGCCCAGCTCGCTTCCCTGTATAGTACGTGCCTTAAACACGACTGTATTCTTTCAGCAAAGACAGCTTTTCTGGTAATAATATATTGCAGAATGTTTTCTCTAAAAAGGCGATACTTAATTTAATGCAAATTGCTTTCTTCTAAAAAGTGGTGCAGAGGTTATTCAGAGTAATCTTTCTTTTTTCTTTTACAACTTTTCATCTTAAATTTAAAAGCTCACACTACGTTGTTATAAAGAAACTGCATTGACCTTACGTTGAGCTTGTTTTCTTCTTGTGACTCTCAAACATGCGGTAAGTTTGGAGATGAATGGGGCAGGTGATAACCAGTGTCTGGCTTTGTTCTCTTGAACAGCAGCAGAGCAACAATATCCTCACACAATTGGGTATTCATAAACAGATTGTCAAGTGAAATGAACTGCACTTTTCTTCAAGCTTTTCTCGGATAGCTTTGGCTTGCGAGCTCTTCCTACTAGAATAGAGAATCCGCTTGCAGATGGAGGAAATTGTTTGCTTTTATTGAAATTTGCCTCTCTGTTGTCTCTGTGTGCACTTGTGAAAAGAGCAAGCAGACGCACACGCACACGCACACACACACACACACACACACACACACACACACTCACACGCACAGACTCATGCACCATGGGTGGGAAAAATAATTGATTCTTGGATGTTTGGAATTCTCTCTCGAGCGATTCAGCAACAATTCGCAAAAGTCATTAACTGGAATTCAGATGGTTCTCCAATGAGCCAGCTAAATAAGTGAATGCTTTCCTTTGTCCAGCTGACTTCCTCAAAAATACAACAATTAACATACTCTTATCTAGGGAGTGGACGGAAGCTGTCAGTCAGTCTGAGATGAAACTGCCTGTCATGGAGATGTCGTCACTGGACACCAGTAGTTTGGGGTTTGGGTTTACTTTTTCAGGTATAGAAATCTGCGCCTGTAGTTCTTGTTGTGCTCTATCATAATGCTTTTCAGCGCAGTGGGGCACCTGGGGCCTGATGGGGATTGTATTCTGGCCCTGTAGATTGCATCAAGCTTTGAAAAGCCTCACCTTCAGCCATGCTGGGTTGCGTGAAAAACACACCTATGTGGTCAGTTGGTTCACCATTGGCTGCTAGCTGTTAATAAACACTTGGGTCATTGTTGCCGGTGCAGCACACACAGTATATCATAGGGCTTGTTATGAAGTGTTATTGTAGCCTGCATGGGATATCTACCCTGTGTCTTTTCATGTTCAGGTTTAGATTAGTTATAAGTCTGATCGTGACACAGCCGTTTTCATCATAGCTCTTAGAAATGTTATTTGAAATGTTTAAATTAATCCTCCTAAGATTATTTGCTGGAGCAGAAAGGATTACAAGTTGAATTAATTAATTAACTTACTGAGATGATGTCTGGATATTCCATATAAGCTGTTTTATATTAAGTACAATGACAAAGTTGTTTGAGAAGTTATTAACAGAAACTTACTTTGCCTGAGCTTTAATTACAGCCTGACACCTTCTGTTCATCATTAAATGACTGTGACACTTGACAGTTATCAAAGATATATATTTAAAAGAGCCTCTATATATACACCTGTGTTTAGTCTGCCAGTGTGAAAGCTGCATCGGGGAGGTGATGGCTAATTGAAATTGCACTAATGACAGCTAAGATTACACATGCTCTTGCTTAAAGGTACGTGAAATATTTGCGCTTCTTTTTGCAGTTGTTTCCTGTTGTAGGAAATGTACTGAACATGTAAACATGTGCAAGTCACAATGAGGCATAAGGAGCTGAACCATCACCTCTGGCATCAGTGGGTGGTTAGGATGGAGACACACCTCAACATTTGGAAAACATTACATAGTGACTGTATCATTTGTAGGAATTTTCAGATGTGCAGTCAGACCTACTTTTGTATATTTATTTAAGTGTTAAGACATGCATACGTACTCTGGCATCTTTTGATTGCCTGAAATCAGAACGGCGAAAGTGAGGAAGTCAAAAGAAGAATTTGAGATTGTTTCCTAAACTTGGTTCATCACTTTTAGGTTCCATGCATTGGATTAGTCTGGGATCTGTGGAATAGAGAGTGCCAAGCTCTCGAGAAATCTCTCCAAAGAAGAAACTTGCCAGTCTTGCAGTTTTCTGTAAAGAATCTATCAAAGCCTGTGCTGTGCTGTCAAAGTAGGGATTTCTCTTTTCAGCAGGCATACATCACCACCAAACTAAGCACTGCTTCTCAGATTTCTCACACTTGACATTTCAGCGCTACCGTCAACACAAACTCGCCGATGAGTCGATGAGTTGTTCACTTCCTTTCTTTGAGATGTGGTGTTATAATTGAAACTTTCCACAGACGAATTTTCAAGCGGAATATTTGCCTTAATCAAGCAGCAGAAGTGTCTTTAAACATGGCATTTAGCAGTTTAAGAATATCTGAATGTGTAGTTTTTAATTAAGCATTGTCACATTGAAATGCTTGAATACTGAGCCACTGTGTTTGAATAGTTCCAGAGATGTAATGTTTACCTGCTTTCTGTTCTGTTTATTCTTTTTATGAAAACACTGACTGAAGCATAATCCAAAGCTCATTATTGTGCCGTGGCAGATTTGTTATATTGTCTGAGCTTCTGGGCCAGATGATATGCTACACAGTTGATGGGACTGAGAGTACTGTTGTCTACCTTTTGATGATCTTGTTTTGCCTCTACAGGACAATGCCTTCATTGAAAAAAAAAAGAAAAGAAAAGATAATTGGTTTTGGCACAAATAATGTTATGGCAGTGGCTGTAATAGGAGTTCATTTAAAGCTAAATTAGACCTGTGACTCAGAAGTCCCTCTTTGCTCCCTAGGTGTATTTGTTCTATGTGAGTTTATTAAGTGGAAGTGCTTTCTTATTTGCATCGTCATCAGTGTAACTGGCTGTGAGTGTCCTGCGTTATAGGTGCAGTTTGCACTCAAGCACCACTGGTGTGCAGACACATTTGCGATTAATTTTATCTGTTCACCAGAACCACCTCACATGCCTGTAGTCGAGTGTGATCACCGAGCCAGAATGATTTTATCTGTGTGTGATTGACTGTACTCTGCATGTGTGTATGTTGGCAGCTGGCATCAGGCATCTACAGCTTCGCGTGCTCCCTGTGGAGCCATCACACCGACTGCTTCCTCCAGCAGATCTACGCCCGAGACGAGGCTGCAGCGCTCAGCTCGCTGGAGAGGACGCTGCTCTCCCTGAAAGGTAGCAGCATTCACACACACACGCAAACTCACACATGCACAATGCACACGATGCAACTGCATTGTCATGCAAAGCGGTGCAGTAATCTATTAATAAAAAATGTTAAGTAAATCATAGCCCTAAATAACTGCCTGCATATTGCATAATGTGCCTTTTATCAAAGATTCCACCTATTGACAAAAACTTAATTAGGCGAACAAGTTGTGAACCTGAAATATTCATATATTCAAATGTGCAGCTACTTTGCGACACACCAATTAAGTGGAGTTCACTTTAATTTGCAATTAGTGACAATCCTGCATACTGATTTTTTTTTTTCTCTCTGCCACTCTCAGTCCTTCGCAAGTTGACAGTCCACGGATTTCAAGAGCCACAACAGAACATGGAAGTGATGGTGAGTGTTAAGTTATTTCAGCTGTGGCTACTATAGAACCTCTCCTATTTTAGAAAAGCTGATATTTTTCCTGTTGGTGTTTTGAGTTGAAAATGACTCCAATCACAGTGTGCAAAATGTGGATGACCGTGAAGATTGAAAATGCCTTAAGCCTTGTCTCGGTTCAAAGAGTCAAGAGTTCTGTATGAGCTCTTCTCCCACTCTCAGAGCGGAAAAAAAGTCCAACTCCATGAAGCTGTTAATTTAATTTGCTCTAAATCTCTGCGCTTTAAAATAAAAAATCTTATGCGCCTGTCTGGATAGGGTTTTGGCTCCCCCATGGCTCAGAGTTAATAGAATCATTTGCATAAAATGTCCCACTCCTTTGAACTCCCGCTGATTCAAACCACTTCCTGTTTTGCCCATCAAGGTTTGGTGAAAGAATAGCAGTAAAAGAAAATATTACTTATGAGGAAAGTCTTTGAAAGTGAGATTTCAAGGTCTTTTTTAAAAAGAGCTCTGTATTTTTTTTTTACTACTCTAAGCAATGCAGCCATGAAACAAATGATAACTTGTTACGCAAAAAAAAGAAACCCCACTCATTCAGATGAATCTGGTTGTAATACCACGCTGGTAAACTATTGATACATGGCACCCGGGTTGGAGTAGATCAAAGTGATTTTACTTCAAGAATCTTGAGACTGAACTTATGACGACAAGACAAAGATTGGAAGGTGCTGGTAGGAGGATGTTTGAGTTTTGGGTTTTGTACCTGTGTCAGAAATTGAATTAAGGCTGTAATAAGCACTTTGGTCATGGATTAGTTTTAGTAAAGTAATTGGTTACAATATATATGTATCATATAAAGAGAATAGTTATTTACTTGGTTGAACAAAATGCACAGTTTTAAGACATTGTGGCAGCATTGCTTGGTATAATTTATTTCATTTTCCAAATGTATATGACTGAATTGATCATTTTATGACAGAAATGATTCTGTTTACTGTGCTCCATTATTCCACTAATGAGACTGCTTTTAGCTTGCAGGCTGAAGTTTGCTTAATGATTGAAATAGTCACATTAATATGTCATTTGCCTTGAGGTGCCCCTGGTTATTCCAGCTCAGTGAGCAGACGTAATGGTTTGGAGTTAATATTTCATGTTTAGATGTACGTGCTGTTATTATCTCAGACTCGCTGCTTCACTACCACTTTTCATTAATTCATTATTCAGCTGAGAGTGTGTTTACAGAGCAATATGCTTATTGTGAGCTTAGCTCCTTTCCCAACATTCAGCTCATGGCTCGCACCTCGTACTATTTTAATGTCAAATAATGTTCTAGTTGTGTTTAGACGTTCTAGTTTAGAAGCCAATCATGGTCCAATATGCTCACATTTAAATGTGACGTAGAAACTTGAAGCCTTCAGTGCTGAGACATTGAGAATGTATTTTTCAGTCTAGCACAATACCTCTTGTGTGTAATAATAAACCTTTTACTACTTCATAATATTTGTAATTTTTATGAAATCTTTTTTACTGAAGGTGAAGCATTGTAAGTAATTTTTTTTATTTGATAATTTGGTAATTTAGCTTTTTGTTTGGTAAAAACGTAAGCAATTATTTTTAAGCCTTTAAAACATGTCTGGAAGGCATTGTGAAGATTTAATTCGTAGTTCATAACAGCAGGTAGTATAATCTTGTAAACAAAAGTGGCTTTCTCTTTCTGCATAGAAACAAATGAACAGCATCATGCAATCGTGCATCCAGTTACTCACCTATCTCAGTCTGATATCACAGCTTTCTGCGCTTCACTTCTTTCTCTTATTTTCCTCCTCACACTCATTTCTGCTGCTGCTGTCTCTGCGTAAAGTGGAGTCCAATTGCCTCAGGATAAGCACTTTTTTTTTTTTTTGCTCAACTGGAAAGATTTTTATAACAAGACATGTTATTGCCTCCGCTGACAATGCCCGCAGTCAATCTGCTCTCGTCTTTCCATTTACTTGTCACACAACTGACAATCATTAACAGTGTTCAGATGTAAACCTGGACATGCCTGACATCAGCTCTCGTGACCCGGAACAAATTAAACTGAAAGAAAGTTGATTGCTGTTAATGAGTGCAGGTGAGATGAGTCAGATACAAATAATGTAATTTGGATTAATTGGATGCAGTTATTGATTTCACTTAAATTAACCCCTTTCCTGAATAGAAAATCAATGACTCTGATTACACGGGTTAAGCTTTTTCAATCCGGTAATGGGAATCTTCCTTCACATCAGGTTCACTGTCATTAGCTACTTCCTGAGATTTCTTTTCAGCTTAAATGGTTTTTGACACATAAAATGCCTGCAACCATTTTTCAAATATTTCCTGTGATGATTAAAAATGTGCCACGCTCGTTTAGTCCGACTTATTGATTAGGTTGTCGAGGTGTCATGTCTAATTTTGCTCTTCCTTCGGCGATGGGTGCAATGCTGGAAAAACTGTTAGATCATATTATAATATTTAATTCTGTCTCAAGGTTATATTTCTGATGGCAGGCTGTAGGATGCAAGTTGACTACTTAAAAAGTAATTTAGCAACCAGCGGAGAACTGAATAAACTGAAAAGAGTAGCTACGTTTAACCAAAACATGATATCCTCAGTCTTGATTGTACACCTGTTTCATATCTGTTATTTATTATACATAATGTTGCTGTGAATAGGCTTGAGCTTTTATTGACCACTCAGTTAGTTTTTGTGTACTTTAACCCTCAACAGCACATTTCCTGCACGCTAAAATCATTAAAATGTAAAATAATAATTGTTTTGAAAGTTTGAATGAAGTTTTCAGGAAATGTCCTTCTGGGACAAGGAACAAATGATTAAATTTTGGAGGTGATCCGGAAAACTGCCGTTACGGAAATGTCGATTTTCGGGTAGAACTATTAAACTAAAAATGATATTGATGTGATTCCAATTGCTAAGGGTATGTTTTTATGGTCCAGGAATCCATTGAAATAGATAAATCAAAGGTAGGACTAATATTTTGGGGTATAAGTCACAATAAGCTGGGGGAACTGTGCTGCTTGGCGGAGGTCTGCGCTCTCAGAGTGCAGTTTTTGTTTGCCATTTTCTTTTCTAGTTGTCTACAATTTGACTGACATATATTGTAGTAACTATTTTGATACAACATGAACCTTAAAACTTACAATGCTTTCATTTATGGAAGCTGAAACACTGTTGGCTCCAAACAGTACGAGCGAGGGCCCAGTGACATCCAGCTGACAGTCGGCTCTTGGTGCCATTTTGCTGTGACTCTAGTTTAGCCACGTCAGTGCCTTTTGCAATTTTTTGATAAGACATATTCTCGACTTGTATTCCAAGCATTGCGCTCATCTTTGCATAATGTTCTTTAGAGTACAAGTACAGTGTTTACCATGCGTTTTACAGAAGACGTGAAGTCGGAGCAGCCATCCGTTTTTGTTGGCGCTGACTCTTTGAACTCCACTCTGGTGTGTCAGCGCCTTAAGGCAATTGTTTATTTCATTCACACTTTGGTCTCTCATTATAAACCATCCCGTGTCTTCACACTCGACATTAGCATTCTGAATAGATTGGGTTTATTTTCTAATCACCACACTGCTGGAGAACGGCAGTGAGCTGGAAAACACTGACACTAAGAATGAAGAGCGTTGTCAGTTTTCACACAGACTGGCACAGTGATGCATTTTAAAACTTATTTTGCAGCTGAATGACTGTTTATCTTCCTGGCCTGATTGTCAAACAGGCACTACAGGAGGGAGGCTAGAATAGACATCTCAATACGATTTATTTATCAGAAACAAAAGTCACCTGGAACATTTATTTTACATGTTCTTGTTATTCAGTATCTAGGCTTTAACACAAGCATCTTTGTGTCTGTCCAAAATACAAATATAGATTTAAAAAGGAACAATCTTCCACAACCTCTTAAACCTTAAAAAAATCTGTGCACATATACTTGACCACTCGCAGCTATAACATCCATCTAATCTTTGTCTTAAATTGCCACCCACTGTTCTTCCCTTAGATCCTTTCTCAGATGAACTCGGTCGTTCTGTTGACTCTTATCTCCCTTTACAAACTACTTCTCACACTAATGCTGGCATGCCCATTTGATGCCCACCACTCTGTTTCCATCTTCCCATCTTTTTTTCTCACCACCTCAATTCATTTTACTGACATTCATTTGCTTTTCACTTCATCCCTGCGTGTTCCTCCCTGGCAGTGCCACGAGCCTCACTTCTCTTCCTCTTTAGCTGTCAAACCTTTTTCATCGTGACTGATTCAGCTGAAAACTTCTATTTTGCTCCCCCATTTGCTTTCGCTGTTTCTAATTTCCCGCATGTTCTATCTAATTATTTTCTCTTTTTTTTTAGCCATCCACCTTGCCTCCCCCTCTTTTTCTAAATCCACCATTAGCTTAACAAATGCTTGGTATGAACTTTCTTCTCCATCATCTCCCACCCTCTCTCGTCTCTGCTCCTCTCGTGACTCCCTCTTTCTTCAGTAACTCTGTTAGGAGCTGTAGTTGCTGCCTGGGCTGTGTAGTGTGATTAATGACAGTGCTGTTGACCTCATGGCTGAACATTAATGCAGAACTAAACAGATTGCATCTCCATCTATCATCTAATTTCCCATGCTAAGCCGCGTCTACACCAGGCTACAGAAAATTGATTCTCTTTCATACTGTGTGGCTGGCACTTTCAAGTGTGCCCATGCACATACACAACACACACACACTAAAGATATTCCCTTGTTAATATATCTGCTTCTGGGCAATACTGATGAAGCAATCATGAATGATTCAACTGCAGAAATGTCAAAGAGATTAAACTTTATCTCACCCTCTCTTCATCTCCTCCTTTTCAGGGTTTCCTGAATGCAGTGTTTGAAAGGCTAAAACAGTTCTTGGAATGCTGTGAGTACTCATCTCTGTCCTGAACTTCTGATCCCACACCTCTTCTTAAAGCAAACAAACACAGTCACCACTGCTAGATCCAGTGCACACTCAAGACACCTGCTTAAAAGTCTACGTTGCTTTATGATAATCAAAGTCTTGGTCTCATAATAGGATCATGTTTAAAGTTCAGGCTGGGTCTTTCTTAAGGGGCTTTAATTTCTAAACCATTAGAAAACAAAAACCCTTGAAGTAAAACTTCTGCTCACTTCTTAAAAATCTGAAATAAGAATCTTTTGAGAATCTTGGAAAAACACATTAAAGACACCATGAAATGTGCGAATATGTGAATTTCCCCACTGAGGGACGAATAAAGGTTTATCTTATGTGTCTTCATAGAAAATCTTTGATGGTGACCTCATCCTCCACTGGAAAATGTGGACATAAAATCCAAGCAATAAAACAGTCAAAACATTATTAACTGATTTCACCCTCTTGTCCTTCCTATCCAATCAAATGTGTTTATCTCGACTCTCGACTTATATTCCATTGGTTTGCATTTGAAATTTTCTCACTTTCATAGTCTGGTCCTGAAGGAAAAATATGTAATTTTAACAATTTTTTTCCCATTGAAATCACAAACATTAAACTAATTCAGAGGCCATTCAATGGTGTCTTTAATTTGTACCGTATGCTTCTGCACAGTGAAAAAAATAACAGGGAGACGAGAAGAAATGGAAGCTAACCATACTTTTTACTGAGTGACACCATTTGAGCAGTACTTCCCCCATTTAGCCCTCTTGTGGTACAGCCACACTAGATCCTTTGACAATTGTCAAACTGATTGATCCTTTTCATTTTTTTTATGGAGATCAGGATGATGGATGCGGAATGGCAAGATGACGGATCAGTTGCCATATCTGAATTTGCATAATCAGCCTCCACTTATGCGAATGAGTTTGTCCAGTGTGACGCACCATGCTTGCGAAAATCAGATCGAATTGTCAAATAAGGAAGTGCTGATAAAATATGAGTCAAGATTATTTTGCTCAAAATCCACCAGCCGTAGCTTTCAGTGATCCGGTGCAACCAGATGCGTTCTTGCTGGATGTTGTGTGCCTGCCCTGTACCATTAAACCAAAGAGTTCCAGGTACCAAACTGCCACAGCAACTAGACTCAGGAACTCAAAGAACCTTTGGCACATTACTTTTTGTGTTTCTAACAAATTCGAGGAACCTTCAAGATTAGGTGTGATTGTGATGTTTCAGCTGATGTAATGATCGAAAAGAAGACATCCAGTGGAAAAAGAGACGGTCAACTCTAGATAGCCTTTCCAGAGTCGACAGCCTGAGTGTTGTATTGTTACTTATTTCCGCTTCAATATGTAACCACAATCAAACCATTGGCGAAAGTTTTATTTCCTGTTCACTGGCTGTGTTTTCTAATGACCGTTGTGCACAGGTTGAAGCAGCTGTGGTGTTTGAACAGTCAGCAACATTAAGTATTGAAAACTCACTCCCATTTTCCCAGAACAAAGTACTACTCCTCCTAGGACTTTTTTTTGGCAATTGCAACAATAGTACAGCAACTAAATTTAGTCCTTAGTTCATCTGGTCGAAACAGGTCAAGTTTGAGCTCATAAAAAAGTTCTTCTTCCCCTGGGAAAGTTTCTTGAACTGCAAACACCCAATGAGTGGCTGCCACCTGGTAGAGTGTCAGCTACCTCAGCACACTTTCACTGTCTAATCTCAGCATCCAGGGGTCCTTTGTTCTTTTCCACAGAAGTCCTTCACAGCAACACCAGTGACTGAGAGATAAATCTCAGCCACAACTCTGTGAGCTGCCATAGCGGCAGATGTTAGCAGAAAATATCATTTGAGATATCAGCCACAACTGTCACGTTCAATATTTACTCTGCTGATGGCAGCGGAGACAGGGTCAGGGTCCTGTTGGTGTTTGGGCCTGGCAGATAGGGGAAACAGCAAGGCAGCTCGCAGTCGTGCTGGGGAGAAATATCAGCTCTGTTCAGCCTGATAAGGTCAGCTATATAAACTGGTGTTTTTGGGGCAGTCTTTGTGCTCCATTCAGATGTCTGGCTCTTTTTGTTAGATGTTTGCCCTTCAGCTGAGGTTACCTATCTATTTCTGTCAGTCACTACGGCGTTGAAAACGTATTTTTTTTTACCAAGCTACATATCTATCAGAAAGAATGAAAACCCTTTAGTTTTAGCGTTTTCTCTTTGTCTTTATTTTCTTTAGAGTGTCTGACCATGAATGTTACTAACAGGCTTCATCGATTCAGACATGTACGACCTCAGTCACTCTGATGACTTTACACATCTGCTTCCATTAGCAGCTGCAAAGAAGGAAACAATGGCATCGACATAAAATCAATAAAATGCACGAGTGTTTTGATCTGCATAATCCCTGATCTGTACAGAATCTGAAAGGAGCAAGGCAAAGCAATCTTGAGCCATGTAACCTTTTTAATCAATCTGGTGCCACTTTCAATTAGTAATTGCTGCTAGAAATGAATGTGCTTGTATAAGAGGAGAGCAAACAATGACCCTGGCTGTTCACAAATGATTGGAGGGATGCCTCGAGACTGTTACGGTCTCTGCCGATTTCATCAATGAGGTTGACAAGGAAGTAAACTACGTCGGACATCTTTATTGGCTCTTGCATCATGAGTGGTTTTATGGAGCCAAAATTTACCTCAGAGAGAGTGAGTCATTCATGGCCATTTTTGAGTTCTTTTATTACTGTACTTTATTATATACACCAATGCTTGTAATGGCCCCCTGTGACTCTTACAAGGCAGCAAGGTGAAGTGGCCATTTGACCTTAAAGGAAGAGGAAAGTTTCTTGCAGTAAATCAGGCCAATGTAAATTAATCTCTGTGTATTTCTTGAGGACCTTTTTCTTCCTTTTATCTTGCTCATATGTTTTAGTTTTTTCTACACTTTTACAAAAGATCCATCATCTCTGTATCTAATGGACAAAATCAGACACCAGTTAAGATAATTTCTCATCTAATGTTCCATGTCATACTGAAAAGGTTTCTTCTGAATTAATTGTGACCTATTTGAAATCTCATTATCAGCAATTAACATGGTCGTTATGTGGGCTTCACACAGTGTACTTTTTTCAGGATACATTTTTAGGGTCAAGGGATGATTATGATTATGATTATTTACACTGACATGTGTGAAGGTTAAGCAGTATATTGCCTTATTACAGTCTATTAAGTCACATTATTGACAAGTTGAGATTATTTGAATTTAAGCTGAATAAGTTTTGAACGTCTTTGTATTGCCTGACTGTTATTGATGATAATTGATTGAAGATGCTGTATGTTATTAAGTGTGCGTTGATTTGTGTTTCAGGTCGGCAGGTTGGTCCAGACAGCACATGCAGAGAAAAGCTGGAGAAGACGATCATACTGTACACTAAAGTTGTGAGTAGATTTATATATCAATAAATAATGATAAATGACAAAGTTTTCGGTTCCTTTATTGCCCTATGTCCTTCCTGCTCTCTGAAATCCTCGGATGGGTTCCAAAGTCCAGATTAATACTGAAAAGTGACAGTCTTTGCAGTCAGAGGCTTTGGAATGACCTGCCCAGGGAGATCAGGGCTGCAAACTGTCTCATCTTTGAAATAACTTTTGAAAACCCACTTTTTTGGAGATGCTTTTCAGTACTTTCATTTGGTTCATTTTACTTCTTTTACTCTCTTAGCGTTTTATAATGTGTTTAGGTTTTATTATATATAGCATTTAGTTCATTTTATTGTCTTTGTATTATAAATGTGTACTGTTTTTATTGTAAATCAATTGGTAGTTGAGAATGCTGCTATATAAGTAAGGTTTATTGTTCTGTGTTATATTATTACTAATGAATAGTTTATATATTGTGCATTGATGATTTTGCAGACCAATTATAGTGTCTAACTATTTTTATGCCTCCCTTCCTCTTTTCTCATGTTTGTCCTCTTCTGTACATTTCTTTCCTCCCTTCCATATAGTTGTTAGATTTCCTGGAGTACCACCCATGTGCATTTATACCCCTAATCCAGCGCTCCCTGGAGTTCGCTGTCAGCTACGTGTTTACTCCTGCAGGGGAGGGGGTGACCTTTGAACGCTTCATTGTTCAGTGCATGAACCTCATCAAGATGATTGTAAAGAACGATGCCTACAAACCTGCCAAGAACATTGATGGTAGGATATGAGGATTTTGGGGAAGAGGGGTGGAAACGGTGAAGAACAAATTACACATATGTGATAAGAATGGCAAACTTGGGTGAAGAGCAAGGAGATTCAAATAAAAGCTCAAAGACAATCAAATCTAACTTTAAGGTGCATAGTTCAGAGGCCAGCAGAAAATGTGACCAGGTCCTCAACGCTAATCACTGGCAGTGTTTTGAAAGGCACAATGCTGAAACACCATCAGCATCACCGTACCTCAGCATGGCCCATTTTTATTTTAAGCTGACAGAGGTCTCAAGTGCTTCATTAGCCGTGGAGCACTGCACTCAGTCTTTGTTCTGCCAGCCAGTGTGGTCTTTGGTGTGTCTTTATTGAAGATCTTTCTATTACGCAATCGTTCCTTGACAGAGACAGTGGAGCCACATTTTTGTGGTTCTTGCGCTGGTGCATCTCTTTCATCTGAATGTTTGACTGTCCTGTGACACCAGACCAAGTCCAAGTTCAGGTCTGCTTCCTTTTAGTTTTTTCCCCAAACAGGAAAAAGTAGTTTGAGGTTACATAGCTAAAGGGAAAGTTGAGCCTTGACTGGCACAGCTCGGCTCAGAGCAGCCATCTGACTTATTTATTAGGCTCATGTCACTCAGATAGACAGACGGACCGGTAGGCCCATGTGTGTCTGAGAATATTTGAACAGGGCACTTGCACCAGTAGTGACATAGGGGTCAAGGACCACAGGTAAAGTGAAGTTTTGAAAGTAAAATGACTCTTGTGTTGAGATTTGGATTGGTTCTGGAAGCACGGTTTGGTTTTCTTGTTTGCTGTATATCAAAAGTTTTTTTTCTTTGAAATTAGCCTTAAAGTCTCATCATTCACATTTTACTGACAATCTAGATGAGCAGTAGGGCAGAGATATATTTTCACTACAAACTATAAAAAGATGCAGTGTAACTTTAAAGGTAGCATGACTACAGAAGATGACTCACTTCATGATTACTTAAACTGCTCCATCAAGTCTTTTGCCCGAAATTATCATTGAGTATGCTGCCTACTTTTATATTTAGAAATCCTATATGCTAATGTACTTTGAAGCAGTTGTTTTGATATTGCTGTAAACTGTACTATAAATTTGCTTTAAAGCTGGTAAGTGTAGAGAAAGTACAAACAGAAGACAATAGTGCAAAAATGACTAATGTATGGGTTGTTTTAGGTGAGTACATTTAGAGTAATAGATAATAAAATAGCTTTCCTCTCTCTTTCACTTTCCCTCCCTCAGACAGTAAACCAGAGAGTCTGGAGGCTCACAAGATCAAGACAGCATTCTTCACACACCCCACGCTGACAGAGATCGGACGGCGGCTCGTCTCACACTACTTCCTTCTCACAGAAGAAGAGCTGGCAATGTGGGAAGAGGACCCCGAGAGCTTCGGTAATAGCACATCCCCACACACACACACACACGGGCTGAATCCTAATGTCCAGACTTATCTGGTGCTGCAGACTGGCAGAGTTAACAGGCATGTTCTTGGAAAGTCCAGAATAGCTAGGGTCGGCTAATTCTGCAGTTCATGGAGTCAGCAGTGTCGCCCTGAGTGCAGACTTCACCAAAGCTGTTTATTGAATTGATATATTGATGTCGTAGTGATGCTGTATTCACACAGTAAAGTTAGCCACATAAACACATGAATAATTACCTTAATAGTGATTTCTTGAATTGTGATTTGTGCGTGATCATCTGCACAGTCAACTTTCTCCCAACATTAACAGTATTTATTGTCTGATATTAAAGCACTAAAGCATTTTATTTTGCACATCAGCATTATGACTTGTGCTCTCGTCTCTCCTCTTTCAGCTGTTGAAGAAACGGGTGGTGACTCTTGGAAATACAGTCTGCGGGTAAGTAAAGACACACACACTCACTCAGAAATGATCTTGTTGTATTTTCAAATTACCTGAGAGGGGAGAAGCATAAACTCAGGCAGAAAGTGCTCCTCCACATCTCTGTCGTAGAGGCAGCAGGATGTCAAGTGCTTCTGTGTTTGTAAGTGCCCAGTGATGATGGTTGTACACACAGTCCTCAGCCCTTCCCACGAAACAATTACAGCAGCATCTTCACTCTGGTACCCCCAGTCTGACAGTGTCTAGGAGCAGTGAGAAGAGGAATGTTGTTAAATCTGTCTCCTGTCTTTCAACCAGGGTAAAACCACTGTTACCAGCGTGTCTGGTTTGCCAAGATTAAAGTTTTGCAAGATAAAGAAAACATGATGCTAAAGTCCACCACCGAAACCACAAAAGTGTAAATTAAAAGAACCATAACAGAAGAGTGTAATTTAATGGAACTACTGTAATATCACTTGTCACAAATATTTTTCAGTGTGTGCTTTATTTTCCATAATTCAAAGCAGTGTTTAATGTGGTGGCACAACTGGCAGCTTGTGTGCATTGCAGCATCATCAAACAGCGAGTGGCCCCCAGGGATCCTGCTTCTGCGGCTAAGTTGGCAGTGGCTCGCCTTCAGCTGATTTTCTGAGTCATGACATAATCTCTCATCCAACGTCTTATTATTTTTCTGTCTGCCCTTCACTTATCTTCCCTTCCCTCTCTGCGTTGAGACCCATTTACTTACTTTCATCACTTGAGATGACAAACTTCCGCTCTGCTGTTTCTTTGAAGTAAAGAAAAGCATCTGTTCATTGAACCTCCAGCCCTTGATGTAAAAAAAAAAAAAAAAAAAAATCTTTTTCATATAAAGCACACTGTAACAGAAATAGTAACAGTCTGTGTGAGGTTATTAGTTGGCTAATTTTTTTATTGCACCAATGTTCTTTTTTGATTAGACGTTAGGGTGTTTTTGTTAAAATGCATAAACTCATAATCACTTTCAAAGGTATAAACACAAGCTGCAAACTTACTAAGAGTAAGTTGAAACAGTACTTTTTTAAATAAGTTCCTGTTTCTTTTGCTCACACCTTTTTTGTAAATTGAGTTCATGATATGATTGGAGTTTATAATTTTCAAAATGATCACAGTCCCTGAGGCTGGAGGTTTGTGAACACACACGTCATACAGGTCTCTGTGGATCCAGGCAGAGAGGGAGTAACTGTGTAGGTTGCGGAGGCTAATTGTAGCTTGTATTTCACTAACGTAGTGTCTGAACGCACACACTCATTCCTGCCTGTTTATGCGTAACTCCAGGAACTTTCCCACACAGTATATACATCCTATTTTGACCTTCATAGTAGCAGATTCTTGTGCTCAGGATTTTTCATAGATCTAATGTCACTGTCCATCTCTTCCTTCCATGGGCCACCGTGACCTTTGCCATCAGTCTATACTAGTGCAGTGCCCTCTCAAGACTCAGACTTGACCTCTGGTATTGCTGCTCACGGCTTTCTCAATATCATCGACCTGCAGAGCTGGAGAGATTCAGAAGTTCCAGACGCATCACACTTTAAGACGTGCACCACCAGATTTTTAAAAAAAACTTTATTAACAACAATATCACAAAATGCCATCAGTTTCAGGCAAATTACTGAAGTTATATCTGCTTCTTTGTCTCAACCAATTTTATAATTAAAAATCTCAACAAATCTTAACAACTGAGCAGCTTTAACTCCACCTTTTCTCTTCCTTTACTCCCCCACTTCTCCTGTTTAGGGAGAGAAGTGAGCTCTAGCTTGTGCTGCCGGGATTTTATTGGCAGTTTGTGTTAGGAGTTGGCTGGATCGATGATGTTGGGCTCTTAGATCGTTTATTTTCTGTGCCCTCATTTGAGTGGGTATGTTTGCTCGAAGGATGCTCTGTATGTCTTGTAGTGGTTCTTCACATTGCTGCTGTCAGTGAGCGTCACAGCCTCCAAACACCTGAGACATAACGTCACTGGTTTTGTACTGTAATTCTTGATACTCCGTCACTTGTAGCTCAGCCAAACTACCTCACATTCCACACTTCACTTCCTTGGGTCCTCAGCTGTAGACATGTCAAATTTGATGTTGACTGAATGAGCATTTGGTGAGAAAATAGAGGGACTTACTGTAAATGCACAGAGACAGAGATTGATTCCCTTTTAGTTAGATTTTCTTAACAGAACAAGTGTTCTGTCACATAGAAGGATCATCTGACCTTTGACCTCTTGCCACCAGGACTACATGCTGTGACACGCCACAGACGCATGCGCATATGCTGCAGCACAAAGGACGCATTCATGAATCGGCTCAGCCCATGTTGTCAGATCTCTTACACCTTCATTTAATATTGATTTCTTTGTGACAGCTAAACTAATGAACTTCTAAAGGCGGGTGCACCATCATTTTTCTGTTTCAACACACACAGGCACACAAACACAGACCCTGACAATGTCAAATTGGCTTTTTATTGAACCGGGAGCTCAATACACTGTAAGCCATTGTTTGTATGTGTATATGTTCCCCCTCACCAGCAGCCTGTTAAGAATGGGGACAGCTGTGATGTTGGGAGAAAATCGAATGATCGTCATGACTTTCGCAATGTATGTGCCATTTGTTCTGCCAATTAACTGTCTTTCTTTTGTCTCCTCTGCTCTTTTCCTCTTTTTAGCCTTGTACAGAAGTATTGTTTCTGGATATCTTCCACAACTACAGCCAGACTCTGACACCAGTGCTCCTGGAGATGGTCCAGAATCTGCAGGGTCAGTTCAATTCTAATATTATTATATACCAAAAGCTCAGTCTGCTCTCATTTCTGCAATCCTTAAAATCCTTCCAATGCACATAGCCGGTTTATTTGGTTCACCTAGCTGAATTGCTTTCTAGTACAGCTCTGCAGTAAATCTTACCTTCATGAAGGGAATAAAGTTCAGGTATTGTTGAAGCTGTTTAGATTCAGTTTTATTGTCACTTTGGAGGGTGTTTGTGGTGCTTTTGGATTTTATGATGTAATATTTGTCCGTCCCAGTCATATCATAAAGAATCTTTTTTTAACTTTTTTTTAAAAAATATCTCACTTGTATGCATTTATACATCTTTATTTATACACCATGGTGTATAAATAAAGGTGTACTGCAGTACTTTGAATTGCCTTTGTGCTTTAAAGCTGCTCTACAGTATTCTCTCCTGAAATATAGCCTTGTCTCAGAGTTAGTAATACATATTTCATATATCAGAAAACAAGCAATGCATGGAGGTTTGTTCATTTTGCCCTGAACACTCACAGTATATGTAACATGCAATCTATAAGCCTGAGAGCACCTTCAAATTCCCTTATGACAACTTCCATCATTACAAACACTCTCAACTCCCTTGTCAGTCAGTCGCACGCACACACCCCCACACACACGCACTGCCACTGGTCCCCTGGTGATACTGGCATGTAGTTCTTGTTGTGTTGCTGAATTAGCAGCGCCGCTGCTCAAACAGGCATATTACGGGGGTCTGCTTCCAGCCTGTCTCCCAAGCTGCTTTCGTTTTTAAGTGACAGAGTGGAAATGGGTTCTGCTGGAGCAAAGAAGACACCAGATTGGGTAATTCTATGGTTGAAGGGAGGCAGCTATTGATTTTGAGACCTGAGTACACAACAGTGACTAATAGAGAGGGAGAGAACAGACCAGCCAAACGACAGAGACCAGACTGATACAGTGGAGTCGTTAAGTTGCGACTGTGCTATGATATAATCACTGGGTCCATTAAATATATGCTTGAACTGTGTGCACATTACTGCAAAACTTATCTTCCAAGTTAGAGCTGCAACCATTAATTGGGTCTTTGTTAACTATTACATTAACCCCCTATTTTGATCGGTTAAGACGCAAGTCAAATTTCTCTGTTTCCAGCCTCTTAAATATGAATATTTTCTGGTTTCTCTGCTCATCAGTGGCAGTAAATGGAATATTTTTCAGTTGTGGACAAAACAAAACATTTCAGGAAATCAACACTGACATTTTCACCATTTTCTAACATTTTATTGACCAAATGACTAACGAATTAATCGAGAAAATAAACGACCAATTCATCAACAATGAAAATAAACCTATTGCAAGCAAGGTCTGTCTCGTCGCTGATATTACATGCAGAGTCTGTGTCTGTCTTTGCAGGCCCAACCAATGTGGAAGACCCTGTTCAGTTACTAATGAAGGATGCAGGTGAGTCAAAGGCTTCACCTACTTGTTCTTGAAATCATTTTCCATGCCGGGTACATTAAATGACTGATGTGGACTAGAGGGAGGCAGGATAGCTTGAGACATAGAGAATGCCTACAGGATGTATAGCACTCATTTTAGGCTAAGGTATAAAGTGTGATCTTTTTCTCACTTGAAAACATGACCTTTTATTGATTGTGTTTTTATAATGTGACCTGTTCCAGCTATATTGCTCCCTCATGTCCATGGACATCTTGTTTCCCCCCCACCACTCTTGTCTTTCTTACGCCCTCTCTTTCTCCTCTTTCTAACTCCTTGCAGTATTTATACCCCTTTGGCAGGTCAGGGCTGCCACTCTGATGGTTTTATGGCATGCACAGCTAAATCACAGACAGCTGGGATTGCCTGCTAACAGGGCCTCTGTAAAAACTGGCTGCCCGTTGAGATCTCAGCAGTCTGTTGACAGTGTTGATAAAACAGCAGACATCAGTGGATGATGAAGTGCTGCTGTGGTAGCAGCAGTGGCTGATAATTGTGACAGTGAGGGCTGGTTGAAGAGCCAAAGGGGCGCTTGATAACAGCAGGTGCTGTTTTTTTTTTTTTTTTTTTTTTAAAGGAAAATGAATAGGTCAATAACTATAATGGTGCTAATTCAATTATAGATCAAGACCTTAATTAAACTGCGGTGGAAAAGTGGGTTCAGTGTTATTTTTTTCTTTGAGCCTCCACAACAACATTATATGCCTGAGCTTGTGTCAGTGAGCTGAGGACCATAACACTAGCATTAGTCCATCCTATGTGTATATATAGGACATTTGTCATATATAATATGTAACAACCATATTTGCTACAAAACCAAGACCACCTGCTTGGATCCTTTTTATAGCCGGCAGTGCAACTAACTGGCATTCAACCAAGTCTGAAGCAGCCTCTGTAGCAGCCTTTTAAAAAAAATTTTTGCTGCAGACATCCGTGAGGTGTTAATATATTTTGTGCAGCCCCTGTATCAGTTCCACATCTGTCATTTTATTGCCGCACTGGAAGCAGCATTAACTTCCTCTTTGTGAAATATTGTACATTAGAACTGGGTTAAGTATATTTTAGTGCGCCATTAGCCCTCCGAGATGCCTTTTTGTGACCACTAAAAACACAATTGAAAATTTATGAACATCTTATTTGGGGGATTCAGAATAATATAGCAGTGCTTTAGACCAGAAAATAACTACACTTTACCTGAAAGAGTAGCTAAATTGTGTCTGTGAGAACAAGCATAGGACTCTGTAAATAACAAAATGTGACAGTCAACATGCTGATGAAGAATTAAAACTAGTAAGGATCCACACATTACAGAGCTCTCAGCTGCCTTTTCACAGCAAAAGAAAAATGCATGTGACTCTTCCTGAGACTATCCAATTTCCTGTCTGTTTTATTTACCTATAAATAGCAACTCCTCAAAGCTTTGGTTTTTGTGATAAGGAGCAAGGCAACGTCTTCAGCCCCTTTGGACTATCCATCTTGTCTGTCTGTCCTTCCATCCATCTCTTTGTCATGATAAATGGGAGAAAATGTGTCTGAGAGGCGTTTAGCTGCTCCTCCTACAGCGTTTATATCTCTCCCTTGCTTTCTCTGCTTTGGCTGTTTCTCTCTCTATTTCCTTCTCACACAATCATGCACTTGCATAGGCATAGTGGAGAACTGGAAGTTTTGTTGCTCTGTTATGCCCCTGTTCCTGATGTACGTACTGCAACATACTGCAGCTTAAATAACTGTTTATGTTGAACATGATTGGCTATCATATTTGTAGGACAGTACTAAAGCTGATTTACTTAGCTTATTGGTGGAATTGTTGAGCAATAGTTATCAGTTAACAGTTTAGCTTTTATACTTTCCAAAATATTTAACATTTTTTGCTAATTTTCCCCAACTTCAAAAGAATGGATTTTCATAGTGTGAGTGGATAATCTCTCTCTTCATCTTCGTTTTACCCTTCCTTACCTTGTAATTATTAAAGGAAAACCTATTCCACATTTTGAGGTATGACCCTAAAAATAAGTTTCATCCAACTCCCCACAACTTTTGCAACCCACTGTAGGTGTGTTTGTGTGTGTGCATGTACATTACAGTACACATACATACATCCTTCTGGTTTATGTTTTTCTGCCATTTATCTCTTTTCCCGTTATCCCAACTTCTCCGCTTTCAGCTCCTTCATCCAAAGTTAAGTCATGCGGTGGAGTTTAGCTCCTGGCCATTTATCAAGAAACGCTGTTCAGCTCCATGAATGTACATAAAGCTATACTGTCCAGCTTCCAGCTTTTACAAGCAGTGCAGTTAAACTCCTGGTTGTTCATCCAGCAATGCAGCTTTTCAGCAGCCAGCTATCCTGCCGCAATTTCTTCAGACACTGTGCTCTCTAGTTGTGACTCACTGTAAGACGATGAATCCTCATAAAACAGCTTTTAAACGCTGAAATAAACTTGAGAAATGATGCATTTTGTAGCACGATAAAATGTACTAGGTCCTCAAACAAGAACATCCTGTGATGACAATATACAGTAATTTCCTTTTGAAGGTAGCCAATGACACGAACGACTCAAGTTTTAGTGTTCTGCAGTTCAGTTCATGACCACAAGCCACTGTTTTTTTTTTTTTTTTTAATGAACCGATTTTATGCCCTTCTGAACTTCTCTCATAACTTCGCCCATATGCTTTTTTGTGCGCTGCACTTTTTTTTTAGAATTTTAATATTTGCAGCCCTATAGTGAATACTGTGACTGATGCTGTCGTCTTCTGACCTGTCATTGTGATTGTTTTGTCCACAGTATACAATGCAGTTGGACTGGCAGCCTATGAGCTGTTTGACAATGTGGACTTTGACCAGTGGTTCAAGAATCAGCTTCTTGGAGAACTGCAAGTCAGCCATCACAGGTATTGTGTTCCAAATGTGGCATTCCTTTTGAAAATGTCAGCATGTTTATTTCATTTCCTTCTACCATGATATTTTATATTTGACAGTGTCATGAAGTACACAAACTAAAGGGTCATAAAATATTTACGACTCAAGAATAAATACCAGCTCTAGGTGGGGAAAATCACACAATAACATCCAATATGAATATTGTTGGAGGAGGGGAATAGGGGAATTGGACTGCATCATATTCACAACACCTCACAGTCCTCATGTTGTAAAGTGTTAGTGTGTGAACAACATTACTGAACACCTTAAATTGTTTTCCGGTTCTAAATTAGCCACAGCCTCGAAAATAAGCACAGAGCTAATAGCATCTCAACAAAAATTGAATGTTGCAATGTACTGTACAGCTTTAACCGGTTCCTCTGGCCTTGGTGGCGACTCTTGAATATGCCACATATCCCTCCACCAATGGTATAGTGGCTTGAAACAATAGTAGTACAATGGTTTGTTTTACTGTTTGTGGGCTCACTTTCAGACATTAGTGGTATCTGATGCATTCTATGATTAACATTCCTTTCGGTGTCACTCAAGCTAATCGACTATTAACCTCTGTCCAGCTATTGATTATAGTCAGCAACACAGCCAATGCATGCCAAGATACTCGTAAGGAGCCAGCTGAGGCTTTGAGTCAATGTTTGTCATGCCCACAATTAACAACAGCTGTTTGTATTCACGCCATCACTCTCCGCAGTCAGCAGCCATCCAACGAGTCCCAGCATCAGCACAGTAACAGGCTAGTTTAAGCGGAAAGACAGTTGTGCGAACTCGACAAACTTCAAGCTCTACAGACGGTCGGATACAGTTACAATAATGCGTGAGCTGATGGGTGAATGCGTTTGAAAAGTGACAGGAAGAGTAGCCAGAGGCGAGGTAGTCGGAGCAATATGAAGAACAAAGACACACACACAGCCCCCGAGACAATCAAAAAGCCTGCAGCATCCGAAAGGTCGGCCTCTCGGGTTGGTGCTGACGTCAGAGGGCAGACGCGCTGATGTCACTGCGCCGCTTCTCCCACTCAGTGCAGGTGTGAATAACCCCTCCACTTTGTACCTGCCCCCTTTTATTGCTTTGTTTTTTCTAAGTTCAGTTCACCTCCAACCTCTGTGACTCCTATTTTCCCTTTTGATATTCATGGTTTTACTTTATTTTCTTTTTTTCGTATGTGAACAAACTGAGCTCATTGTTACACAATAATTAGGGATGTCAGTCAGGCTTGGTTGACGTGAGTGCAGGGGTGCATCAATAGGGCACCCCGAGAAGGAAAAATGAGCAAACAGCACAGAAATGCAGCCAAACACCACCTGTGTTGCTGTCTTTGTTTTTTGTGCTTACACACGCACACACACACACACATGCAAACACACTTATACATTTATCGACTCTGCTCCCCAGTAGGAAATGGAAAGAATCGAGAAACTAGCAAATGGAAATTAATATTGGACTGTAGAAAAGTAGAATAATAATAAGAACACGGTAAGAACTTGTTAACTTCTTCCCATTGCAGAGCTTCTCTGAAAAGTGATCAGAAATAAAAAAAATATGCACTTGAGGACTGGGGATTGTGTTAAAATGATAATACAGTTGCTGTGTCGACGGCGACAGAAGGATGTCACCCATGCAGCAGCTTGCAGGCATAAATGATATCAGTCTGTGGCTAAACAGTCGATAGATGCTTGTAGGATAAATGCACTGTTGGTTTTTAGTCTCTTTAGTGAAATTATAATCATGAAAAGATGAGTCCAGCCTTGTCCTTGAACTGGAATCTTATGTCTAGATCCTTAAGCCACATTTTCACTGCATGGTATGACTCACCTCAACTCTGCTCTATATGCTTTTGTTTCTGATACTTTTTTGTGCTTCATTTTTCACTGCAGATGTTGTCCTCTCAATGCAGGCAGGATCCATAGATTATCTTCACAGTAATTCTTATGTATGGCGTCCGAACACACAGGAGCTTTACTTTGGTCTCGAGAAGATGCAGCCTTTTTTCAATGACAAACTGTAAACTATGCTGTACATTTACTCTTTAACTGACTAACCTTTTTCCTCTGCTCGCACTCGCTCTCATTCACTTGCTGGATCACACACTCAGCGCACACACAAAGGAGCTACGCTGCTCTTATAACACAGGATATCAAAGGGATGGTGTACATCACCTTTTAGTATTGGCTCAAATCGCTTTTCCATCCCCAATGGAAAAAATAAAAAAAAGGCAATTAGAGTCAGGCTGAGCTGTACCATGTAATGGAAACACGGCTTTAGATGATAACCTATTTCTCCGTGCTGAGAAGATTTTGTTTCACTTTTAGTGAAGCCAAGGTTAGTTATATAAATGACAGTAGATAAACTTTTCAACTCCTATTGATTTCTCTTTTCCGGGGTGCTGAATCAGGCTGTGTTTCTGTCAGTTTTGAGATGTTCTCACAGTCCTTTGAAGAGGCTTCTGCATAGAGAATGTAGATTCAGCATGGATATTAAAGTACTGGCATTTTTGATGATGTCCTCACTGAGTGTGTTTTCTTTATTCTGTAGCAATCACAAGCTTGTGTTGTTATTTTTTTCTATCTCGTGTGTGTCTTTGCACACATACTGTATGTTGGCAGACTTGTTTGAGTGCACCTTTACGAAATGGGCTTGTCTTCACGCTCGTCAGTATGTCATCATGTTTGACATCCTGGCCCAATTCTATATAACATTCTCAACACCCAGAGGGAGTGCATTAGTCACAAGAACATGCCTCAGATGTTTGAAATGTGCTGGGCAAGTTTATGAAGCGATTTGAAGTTGAAGCTCTTACATGGGAGCAAAATCATATAAAGGAGAAAGTGTTAGACATCATTGGACTTTTATTGTAGCTGTTAGCGATCTTATTGCACCAAGTCACCAGACATAAAATGTATCATCATTCCCTCCCACCGACCACAACTTCTACCGTTTCAAAGACCTTCCATATGTATTCATCTAAAACCACTTATATTTATAGCATCATCTTTTTCATCACAATCTGAGCACTTTAACACCCATTTTCCCATATCCACATCTCTATAGATCTGTGCACTTTGAATTGATCTGTATGCACTGCAGTTCTATTTGATATACTGAGGTACTGTATATATACAGTGTATTGGGGGAGCAGAAAGTTAGAAATCCCTGTTCAGTGCTGTGTTGGTTCCACATTTGAAAGAGCTGTCACACTTTGTAGCAATGACTCAACAGGGGACCTGTAGTGCCTTGACATCAAAGCTGACCATGCAGACATCAGTGCTCTGCACAGCTGCTCAAGGTTTATAGATGGAAGTTCTTTTTTTTCTGATGCTGCTCTCAAGTTCATTCCCAAAGGCGTTCAGGTAGATTGATATCAGGGAATCTCGGGGCCATTAACTGTTATATTGCAGGCTTGTGATAATGGCCTGTGCCCACTGACTTATCTCTATTTGGTTCCAATTTGTTCTCTGGCACTTTCATAGATTTTCACAAATGTGCACAGAACGATAATACTTAATATTACTATAATATTATTATATAATACTCTATGTCTGTTCGATTACAGATAGCACTATGTCGGCATGTTCTATGTAATCTAGTATTTTAATATTCAAAGGATGAATAAAGGTCTTTGGGTAAATATCAGAAATGCTGCTTTGTGTTCCAGCTGGCCAGAGGGACATGTTAGTGTCTGTGTTACACAGTAGGGAACGAGAGACAAGGTAAATAAACTTACACTGTACTTAAATGTTGTGGGCAGAAAGCATGTTGTTAGTGATTTTGAAAAATAAGGACCACACCAGCATCAGATGGGACCAAAGTAATACAGGTACGTTTGCATATTGATGAGTATTAAATTAATCTTATTAGCATGCACACTGATGTTACCAGTTCACGTTGAATGGTAATTTGGTTGTTCAGTCAACAAGCTATGATGCCAGAAAAGATGTGATTTGTAAGGAGACTTTAGCAGGAAAACTACTGTGGATTGTTCTAAGTCTGTGGTTATGTTGTGTCACGGGCTGCTGTCATTGCTTGCCAGATTTGATTAACTGTATTGCAATAAGGTCACATGTACGTAGACATATACCAAACAGTATTCTGCTGAGTTATTGCAAAACTAGGGGGTCCCATCATATTTTCAGGAGGATGCAGAGAGAAATAATAAGAAATGGTCCACTACATTTGTGCAGCCAGGGTTCCGCTTCCTATCTTCATGTGTTTACTGTGTATGCAGAACTGTCGTGTTTTCGACTTCTTCTAAATGCTTGAGTGTGCCCTAGTGAAGCTTGTGTTGGAAGAGTTGAATTGAATTCAGCCCTTTGGTTGTCCGTAGCTTGTTTGCTTTATTTGAACAATTTTTGTGTTGTGTCTTGGGAAATTTGGGCATTTTGCTGGAGCCATTCTGTTGTGTTATCGTTGCCCTTCGTGGCCAACAGGGTATCACACAGCTACGTGTTCGCACTCTTCAATAGAATTGTTTTTTCTATATAAAGAAAATATATAGAAAAACAATAGTAATGGAAAATTACCTCACAACTTCATTTTCATTTTTATAATGCTACATTTCTCCTAATGGTGAGGACAATGTGTGTTGATCTGTGGACAGAGATTCACACAGAGACCAGCCTGAAAGAGAGAAGTGACATGAAATATTTCCCCAACTTTGCAATATCTCTTGAGAAGCAGAAGAACAATACCTATATTGGCATCTGCCAGAAGCCACATTCAAAGCAGATTTTCTGGCCGACACACTCGCCTGGTGCACATTTGTCACTGTTACCAGAGCATTCCCAGCTCATGCTGCACAGCCTGCCCTCCATGACCCTCTGGGTATTGGCTGTTGGAGCATTTAATGCAGCTCGCCTATTTGGACCTTGATTCACATCACAAAGAACAATAAAGGACTAAATATTAACCTGACACTAAGCAGAATTATAACAACACAAAAGAGCTAAAAATACATCCTGTTCCTACTGAGGAACCAGTGTCATTAGAGCAGCTGAACTGATGTCCTTGACAGTCTCTGGGGGTTTGGACTAGAGGTCTGCACCCACCTGCTCCCACACCTGCAGGCTTTTCTGCTGCTGCTCAGCCCCCAATTTGTCTGTGTCAGTTACCAAGCTGTTTCCCTGGGGTAGGGTATCATTTATTGATCCTGATTATGCTCATCAATCCTGGTTGTGAATCGATTCCTGGGACGTTTTGTGATTTGGTTCAGTGTTGTATCTCTCCATCAACCATCAGGCGATATTGCTACTGGAGGCAACTGCTCTAGCTAAAAATGACAGAAGCCTTATGCTTGATGGTCTATTCATAATTTAAATCAAACATTTCAGAAATATAGTTCCAGAGTTGCAAAGATATCGTTATGATTTTAAGGGTTGCATGTTTGGCCATGTGTGACATTTTATGGCATGCAGATGAATGACCTTCAAGCATGCACTGCAAATTCACATCACATCACAGTGGTTGTTTATCCCTGGCTGCAGCCTTGGAGAGAAAAAGAAAGAAGAGAACCATCATCCTGCTGTGGATCTTGTTTAACCTATGGACTGCTCTGCCCCATGCAGACCTCAGTTTTCGAAAACCTGTGAGACGGTGAGATGAGATGACAGCGAGAGCCAGGTGCATCAGCTGCCTGTGACCGTCTGTGTTGATAGGCGGGTTGATGTCCTTCCTCCTGTCCTCAAGGGTAGAGACTGGATACTTGACGGATTCAAATGGTGTTTGATCAGTATGATGCAGTTGAGAGTCAAGGAGTTTTTGGTATCGACTTTCTCTAAAGTCTCACCCTGTTTATACCAAGACCACTGAAAATCCTGCATTCTGATTGGCTGGAAGGAGTGGATTAACTTGTACTGACATTACTGTATAACCAGACACCTATGACGCAGGTGGGTGTTTGTAGTTCTGAATTAATGCTTCAGTATTAAACTGTACATAAGCAACAGTGAGGCTTAGCTCACACTCATAGAGCCAGGGTTATATTATAGGATTATAAAACCTCAAAACGAAATGAAATAACAAACAAAAACATAGAAGCTTCCTTTTGAGAGCCACATAAATTTAATTCCAAACTGTCCCGATATTCTTGTGAATCTGGACGTCCAAACCATAGGAGGAGTAAAAGATATTTAACATAACTCTAGCTGTGGGGAAGCAGATCTGAGGGACCGAAGAGTTCAAAACTATTTCAAAACTTTTTCAAAGGATTTTAAAACTCTAAGATCCGCTGTCTGAATCTGTTTAGCTTGATGATGCCTCGCAATGCAAATGACAGAGTTTTTGCAGCTTAGTATCTATTTTTCAGGATGTTGAAAGCAAATGTTGCTTACATGACTAACCGAACCAATGAAACTTCGAGGACAAATGACATTTTGTCGGCAAGTGGCTGTGGTTTAAGTAGGATGACGCTTATTCATGCGCTTCATGTCAGGTGTTTCTTAGCCTTCATGCCATCCATTACAATCATGGAAAAACTTGTCGGGTGTTATCCTTTACTGTACATGTACAAGCTGTGTAGGTATTTACTTATGTACTTGGTTTGGTAATCTTTCCTTTTTTGGGCTTTGACGGCGTCATTGTGCCTCATGTAGGTTTCACTGATTTAATTTTGAGCCCTGCTTAGGTCTGTCTGTATCACTCAATATGAAGCAGCAACAGTCTAAATATTAATAACCATCTGTCAGCAAAGCTATTGTGTGTGACTTACACCTGTGGCAGAGCCTCGGGCTGCCAGTAAGCCCCCTTAAAAAAAAAAAAAAAAAAGTTGGTTGTCACTTTTTGGCGTGTTGACTACACAAACGCAGTCATACTTGCGCACTTATCTGCGTGCACACTTTTGACTCGCTGTCAATCTGCCTCAACCCAAACAGACCTCTGAAGAGCCATCATGTGTGAGAGCACGGAGATGACAGCAAGTCATCTTTGAGCACATGCACAACACATGGCTCCTACTATGACACGACCGCACGCACCCTCGATATCAACTGACTTCTTCAGAATAGCCGGGAGGAGCCCTTTGTGTCACCTAGACAGACAGTAACATACAGATACAGAGTGTGTTCCATCATTCTTCTGTCAGACTCCACTGTCAGCTACAGAAACACTCTGACATTTTGACATCGCCTTTTGTGGCTTGACCTTTTGCGTGGAGTTTTCTGAGAAATGACGGCTCCTCTCCGGGCTGACCAACAGATGCTGTACAATGGTTCTTTGCTTTAGGGATCTTGAATTTAATTTCCTCTTATTGCTATTATTTGCCACAGTGGATGGATTTTTGTTGGCTTTATACTCTGAACACATTTGGAGTGTTTGGCATGTTTACACAGGTAAAATGTTGGCCTTATGAGCAAAAGAGAAGCACAAAATTGGGCTTTTATTGCTGCTCTATGTGCAAGCTGGCTGCTGAATAAACCACAGCTGGGTTCATGATCCCCAATCAATTTGTCAGGATCATAAATGCCGAGTGGTTGATATTTTATTGGTTTCCCTGTTACAGTTGTACCGGTTTCAGACCAACTGTTTACTACTCCTGCACCTTTTGTGACTCACTCAGTCTCTCACCTGTTGTTGACCCCATTAAACAAGTGGACTTCGAGGCATAGTGAGTGCACTGACATTTGCTCACAGTGTAGTAGCTAAAAGGCCACACAGAAGAATTGTGGAAAACGGCATGAATACCGATGCGGTCATTAAAACCTACACAAGGTCTGCACCATTTCTTGAGCCGATCTTTTTTATATGAAGTGGTATTGCTGATGCACTGATAGTAAGATGTACTTGTGGATATTAGCTCATACTTGATAATAGTATCTCTTAGTTTGAGAACCTTTTGCCTTCATCCTAATCCAGATTAAGGAAGCCGGTTTTCCCATTTACATGACATTTAAATCAGGTCACTACATAATCATGTCAATTACTGCATTGTTTAAGTGCATGTAAACACTAAGTATGAAGCAAAAGAAGCACCACACAAAGACCTCAGGACTTGCAGCATTTTTAATTCCCTATTTTACAACTAATTTCCCTAAAATGGCCAAATGTATGTAAAGGAACAATGTCCACTTCTTTAATGATAATTCGGATTCTGCTGTTCATTTTGTTCATATTTTGTCTTCATGGATTTTCAGAGTGGGATTGCTGACAGCTGAACTGAGGAGGCAGGTTTAGCGTGGATGAGTTATGTCTGACCTTTGACTGACAGACAAATACCCCTGTCGACCTGCCTGTCCAACTGCCTTCCCATCCTTTTTCCTCCACTTTTGCCAGCACACTAATAATAAACACTACCAGCTGTAGTCTCCCCAGCTGAACCACATACTCTGTATCTGTCAGTCACAGACATTCACCACTCTTTTTATAAATGCATGCTGAATTGAGAACACTAATCTTTCAGTCACTTAACAGATGCCATGAGTGAATAATAATCAGCATATGGATTGTGGTCAGAATTATTGCTGAAGATTGTCAGGACTTATTTTGTGATTGCTCAATGGTTGTTGGTTTTTTATTGTTTGTTGTAAAGAATACACCAAAAGCACAAGTGTCATATAGATTTACCTTGTATGAGCATGAATGTGACAACAGATAATCATTTGTAATTTGATTATTTGTTTCTGATGTCACTTGTTATGCAAGTGCCAGAATTTTGGTGCCAAGCTGCTGTTTTGGAACCTGAATATGGAGAGAGCTCTGGGCCATTGTCCACTGGCTCTGTCCTACCTGCTCTATCATGTTGGAACCATCTCATATGTTGCTGCCTCCACAAAAGCTTGTAAAAAAATCACATTGATCTGGCTCCCTTTGTTTCCCTTTAAAAGTAATTGGATGCTTGTTTATTCTCCTCGCATGCTCCACTGCTGATCAGTTGAGCCCAGGAGTATTTAAATGCCATCTTTTGCTTTTAAGACGATGAGAAATCAAGTCCAAATGGCATTTAGCTTAATGTTGTTAGTGATGGTAATCTACAGGCTCAGTTTTCAAATTCCTTTGGGAAATATTTATTTGAAATGAAATGGGGAATCAATTAAACCAACTATTAAAACAAAACACAGAAGCTTTTTGTGCTCATTTATACAGCAAAACTCTTATTCTCTTTTCTTACACCGCCATACGCACACACTCATGAACACAGTGTTGTTTGCCGTCTCCAAGTCCTGAGTCATGCTGTTGTGTAGTATCTCCTGGCTACTGGCCCAGACAGTGGTCTCAGGCTCCCTGTGGATATTTGACAAGAAGCCAACAGGACTGTCATCCCCCTATCCTTTATCCTCTCGTCTCTGCCTTCCTCCATCCCTCCATCCGCTCATTTCTATCAAGGCGGTCCTCAGACACAGTCTCTGCCTCGGATACAAACAAGGGCAGATGCCGAGGGACACTTCTTACCCGCCTGATACGGCCGCCGAAGAAAAACCGTCACTTCCCAACATGCAGTGCTTCACATTTGGGACCAGCAGCTCAGGGCATTAGAATTCATAACAAACACGACTCAGCCTCAGTGGATTTGTGATCATTTTAGTTTTTGAACTAGGCTATTTTCCTTATTTAGTTTTTCTGTCACTGGTCAACGCGTCCCTCAACACTTTTTTCACCTTTTCCCCCTTTTCCTCGGTTTGTCCCTTGAGTTTGTGTTTTGAGACCGTTTTCATGTGCAAAATCTGCCTCGACCCTGAGTTAATCCATGATCTCTAATATTCTGTTGTGCCACAGTGCCACTATCTCTATCTCTCTGGGGACTCTAATCTTGTGGCGTACACATGCACGCTGAAATGTGAACAACCATAGTGTGGGTTAAATTAGACATAGTGTCCGAGTTGGATATGTGCAATAGAGGGACAGTGATACGAGCTCTCTCCCTCAGAGCACAAATTATACTGCAGTCTCCACCATATGTCAGCCACTGATAAAAGCAATTTTCAAGATGAGCCATAAGCAATGACAGCACCGATTTCATCATTTAAATAGCTGGCCCAGTTGTTTTTAATGGATACAAGTACTGTAGCTACATTGTGGCGATAAGCTGGTTCATTTCTCTAAATTATGATATGGATGAAGAATGCATAAAAGAAGTCTGTTACAGTATTTCTCTGCAGTCAGAGGTAATGTCTCTCCTCTCTCTTCTTTCCCCTGCAGGTACAAGCTGATTCGCCGACGAGTCATCTGGCTAATAGGACAGTGGATCTCTGTCAAGTTCAAGTCTGACCTTCGACCTTTACTCTACGAGGTCATCCTGAGCCTCATGCAGGATCCTGACTTGGTGGTAAGACTGCTGAAGGCACAGAGCCTGTCTGTCTGTTTTTGTAAACTGCTTGTTGTGACCGGAGAACCAGCTTCCCCAGAAAACAGTGGATTTGTAATGACTGAAATGGGCTGTTGTGAAAGTGCACAGTCAGCTACACAAACACAGCTCTCTGCTTAACAGCATGGAACCACGGCTACTGTGCTGCCAACGTTCCACACACACAGCCAAACATAGTTAGTCAGGGATTGCATGAGCGTTTTTTGTCATCTGATTTCGAGGCATATTATCTGAGATTTTCTTACAGAGGTAATTTGTTTGAATAGTTTTGATTCAAAAGCCAAACCTTTTACTCATTAACAATTTAATTCAGCCACGACCTTAATAAACTCCTGTGCGATCCTGTTTGTGGAAAAGTGGCTATTATTATGCCAGAGTCATCCTCAATTTAAATTACATTTCACCATCCTTGGGTTTCTTGCCTCATGAGCCGTGCACTTGATTGATGTGTTTTCTTTCAACAGAATTTACATGAAGGAATATGAAAAATCCAATGCATTATTTACAATGCAATTCAACATAATCTCAACATTAGATTGAACCCTATAGCAACGGGGATTCAATCTCTATGCATCTGTTTGCCTCTCTTACTTCATAATCCATCTCTGTGTGGATGAACTTTTAGATGTGTGTTTGAAGTCCTCTTAGTTGCAACACACACACATAATGTGATTATAATGTAATTAGGATTATAATATAATTAAGTTAATAATACATGTAAGGCAGAGCCTACGCAAACACCATGCTCTGATACTGTTAATGTGATGGAAGGAAGAATACAGGGAACTCATTTTTTGGGTACAGAAGCACACATGTAAGCACTTTGTAAAATGGTATGATAGGCCTCGAGCACCTCCATTTTATTCTCACAGCCATTTAAACTGCAGTGCAGTCTGATGCCACCTGTTGCTGTGAATAACAATTAACTGAGGCAGGTCACATCTCTCTGGTTTCATTATTTGAGCTGTGTAGTGAATTTCTCTTTCACTAGCTCGATGTGATTATGATTTTATTTTCATTCACAACTCTTCGGTGAAATGTAAGCAGTTACATCCCTGCTTCCAGAAATGTTGTAAGCTGTACAAAGCGTAAATAGAATGTGATAATTTGCTGACCCTTTTTGACATATACTCAACTGAAAACAGTACAAACAACATATTTAATGTTTTACTGCATCAGCTTCATTTATTCATGTTTCAGACAAGTTGGGACAGGAGCAACAAAAGACTGTGAAAGTTGTGGACTGATCCAAAAACACCTGTTTGGATCATTCCACAGGTAAGCAGGTTCATTGGTAACAGGTGATAGTATCATGATTGGGTATGAAAGGTTCATCTTGGAAAGGCTCAGTCGTTCACAATGAGACGAGATTCAGTACTTTGTAGAACACGTGATCGTACACAGTTATAGTTTGGATTTGTAAAAAGATTCAAGATGCACAGTTTTTATAATCTAGTGTCATATGTTAAAGTTTTATCAGGGGCTTTTTCAGTTTCAGTGGTCTTTCTGCATGTAATCTTGCTTTTACATCACAGAGCAGCTCACCAATCACAGGCTCCTGATCAATATTGTCTGGGCCAATTAGAGCCTCTTGGGCAGAATTAATTATTGATCATAAACTTTGAATGGCCTAATGAACAAAACTGACCTCTATCAATCAGTCCAAATGCTCATTAATATCTCTATTGCTATTATGTGGTCCTTGTTGTTCTGATGGGTAGGAAGCTAATAGTTTATCTCTGGCATTTCAGTTTCTGGACTTGACTGAAGGGAATAATTGACAAGAGCGACTCATTGATTTGCTCGTATAGTCATGCGTCAGCTCAGCCTGAGTTGTCTAATGAGGTGCTTTTTTTAAACGAGAGAAACCAAAGAATTTAAGAGAGGTAGAGAAATAATTATCTCTTCTTTAATGTAGTCTTGTTTGAAAAACTGTCGTGTGAGTATATTTGTAGGATTATAACAATGGTCGTTTGCCTGCCTGTGGGTTAAATGGGTTGTGATTTCAGCTGGCTGAGTGTTTAATTTTTTAACATTTGTCACCATCCCACCCCTTGGCACATTAGTCTGTTACATAAATTTCATTTAAACGTCAGCGATATTAAAACGAAATTCGTAATTTAATCCCTAATTTAAAACATGTTATTGGTGATAACTAACCAGATGTCTCCGGGAAGAAAATTTCAGAGCTCGATGCCTTAATAACGAGGGCGCAGTCACCTTCCCTCATTAAATTAGATTTCGGTGTCTCGTGCAATTGCCTTGAGCAGCAAGTGGTTCTTGTAGGGAGTTATGAGCTTGGCAATACAACTGTGTCTTAAATGTGATTAGAGAAATCTTCAAATTAACCCTTAAGTGGCTAAAATTAATGTGTTGTGCCCTCGTTTGCCTGAGGAACCCGACTGCAGTGTTTAGTGTTAATTGAAGTCTAGTAAGGGTTAGTTTTACTGCACACATGATTAGTGTGCAATCCATGTGTTATGTAATAACACAGCAATGCAATTTCTACATTTTGTTTTATAGAAATAGATTTAGTTTGATTAATTAGTGATGTACGGACTGATTTTACAGGCTTTTTTTAATTTTCAGTTTGTTTTCAAAGATAAGCTAGTATATCTATATTTATTGTTCCTTCTACAATAAATACAGATTGTTATGGTGATTTAACACGCTGTTTGAGCTTTGTATGTGAGACATTCACGCACACACATCAGCAGTTCATTGGCGTCTGTCACTGGCATTCATGAACTGAATCCTCAGCGCCTCCGATACGTTCTCCTCCGCAGCTGCATTCTTCTCTGATGTTTACTCACAGACTCTGAGCGAAGGCTAAAAATAATCTCGGTGGCAAGTTTAACTCCTTCTGTCTTCGGGCCATTTGCATTCCCAGTGGGAGGTAATAGTGTTTCCTGGAATTTGCTGGTAAGCCAGCTTTGACGACATCACGCTGTGATGTTTTAGTCAACGGTTTGTCCCATTTCTGCTCACTTTTCCTCGAATGCTAGAAGCCTTTGGGGTATATTAAATATGGATTTGTAGCCATGATTATAATCCCACTCAATCATGTTTTTGGTTACTGCGTACGGCAAAATGTGCTATCATGACAGACCTCGATTTTGAACCACAAATTATTACTGAAATTGGAGATTACAACCACGGAGAGAACATGCAAATATTGGATGCGTGATGGGCCTTTCTTAAGATCAGATTGTCTCGTATTATGTTAGGCTTTTGTCCCCCCCCATGCCAAACATAGATGCTTATCATCCCATATTCAGTGTAAAGTGATTAATTTTGTAGTTAAACGATCTGGGATGGACAAGGAAATCCAAAACATTTATCATTAATAATTTCTTCCTCTGCTAAACAGCTTATTATTGGATCGCTATTTCCTGTATTTTTTAGTGATAAGCCAGCTTTAACTATAATGTCTGCAAATTATTGTTGTTTATCTGTTTACCGCTTCTTCCAATTTCAAGATAATACCTGTTTATTGCCGTTGTGGTTGGTGTCTATGAGGCCACAATGAAACTTTGACCCACTCCTGGGCTTTTTGAGCTGATGCCATCTGTAAACAATTTATCTCAGCTTCAGGTAATAACTGCCATTTGTTTGTGCCACAACACCAGTTGATTTATTTTCCTGAGGGCAAATCGTGTGCATTTATATTGCATGAAGTTTGGCTGAGCATAGCTGCGTACACCAGTTTTGATATACTGTGCTATCCGTTTTTTTTGGGTTGCTCTTTACCGAGTTCTTACCACATCGAAGCCTTTCTTTGGCTTGTTTTGATGTGATTTATACTGATTGAACTTTTAATCACTTTTAAATTCAGTTTGAACCCACTTTTTTTTCGTATTCCTCAAAGACAGGTTGAGAGCGAATAATGATGTGAAGCAAATGTTTTGACTGAATCATTGTCAGGCGTTATGTGTGTGTGTGTGTTTTATGAGACCCATCTGAGTATTTCATCAAGCAATCTATTATCTTCTGCGCTTTGCTGTGGAATTGAAATGCGGTTTCTCTCATTAGTGTTTGAATTGCCAACAAGGCCAGTGTTGATGGCAACTGATGGGCCTCGTTCATCAACACACTCCTTTTGTTGCTGCTTAATGTATGCAGCATTACTAAAACATTATTCTGTATTTTATGATGCTGCAGACACAGGGGGGGACCCTTTATACATCTCTGAATCCGACTGTGTCTCCAATTCAACTTTAAACTGTTTCACATTTTGAACGTACATTTCAGTGATCTTGCATATCTTCATGTTTCTACATAGGATGAGTCTTTGAAATTCTTGAGAATGGAGGACGATTAAGCCACTTTGTCAATTTCAATTTATTTGATAGATTCGCAGTGATGAAGGCTTCCATGTCTTTCTGAATGAATGGCAATTTTCTGCCGTGCTGTTCTTCTTAAAGAGAAGTTAAAGCTTTGTCTCTGCCTTGTCGAGATGACATTACTAAACCCCACAGCCTGTTAAATGTTCAATGTAAAAGATTTACACAGATTTAAACATCATTCCATGCAGATTATACAAATAATTTTATCCATGTTAATGTGTCTTTCATGACTCAATTTCATGCTGTATTCCATGAAAAATTAGCTTTATTTTTACTTCCTAATAATTGAGTCACTACAAGGGGAAATCAATGATGTTGTTGCAAGTGTTGGAACATTGATGTCATGCTCTCCTTTGTCAAATCTATGTTAAGTCATAATTGCAGTATTATCGCTTGTTTTTGTTATATTATCATGGAAACTTTAGAGTCAATGCTTCATAAAAACAAACTATTCATAGCTAGTCTTAAAAAGGCGAAATGCCATCATGCAGTTTAAAGCTGACATCTGCAACTTTACTGTGATCATCTGCAGCATTGACAGGTCTGCACCACAAATGCGTGTGTGTGTTTTGTTTTTGTTTTTGTTTTTTAAAGCTTACTCCTCATTTAAATTAGTCACTTCAAAACTGTGAAACCCAGATAGTGAACCATGATACGACTAAGCTCATGCATTGGTGTGATGCACAAAATATAGGCATGGGCCAAATAAGCAACTTCCAGAAATCTGACTTACTTTGAAGTGAATTGATTGGCATCAAAAGTATGAAAAGTAGAGATTCCAAAAAGACACACTCCAGACACTTCAATGGAGATGACTTGTGTGTTTTAAGAGACTGAGCTACAAATAAGGAGGGTATATTCATGATTTATGAACTGAATAATAAAATATTTAACAAACATTTTTCTTCCTACAAATGTATGCTGTCTTCCAAAGTAACTTTATCTATACTTTATTATAAGTATCTATAATCTAGGCTTTTACCATATTTTATAGATGTGAAAATATGCAAAAACAAGGATTAACATAATCTGTTTTTTCAGAATGGGTTACACTATGCTTCACACGAGATTATTTATTTACAATAAGTTCTCCACATTAACTTGTAACCAAATACCTCAAACTCTTTTCTTGAGCATTTAGTCTTTTGACAAGCTAAACAAAATCTTTAAACACCCCTTGGAAAGACCATTATATGGCTCATAAGACCTAAGTACTTAAGACATAATGTAGCTGTGTCAGGAAATAAAGGAACAGTCAAAATACACCTGAAGCTATTTGGACTAAAATTGGGTGAGAAAGCTTGCAAAAAGCCTTCACAGATTGGATAGTGTTGATAAATGCTTGCTGGTTTGTCTGCAACACTGCTCACGCATACACACACACACACACACACACTCACTTATCGACCAATAGACACTCGCGCCTCTTGTACTTTAAATGGGTTGTGAAACTGTTGAGAGCGAGGACCGGCTGTAATTGAGTTCTCAGTCCCTCACCTTTCTCTTCGCTCGTTTACCTTCTTTAATCTCCTCCATCTGATCACCTTCTCCCTGGTGGGCATTTCCACCTCCATCACTCTGACATTGTGAGATTACACTGCTCGAGCCTATACGAGTGGAGGGGCCACTTCCTTTTATAACAATAGACAGCCTGTATTTAGCTTACTAGCTGCAGGTGCGCACTCATCCGGAGTATTCGGGTTATAAAAAGCTTGTTGTGGTCTTTCTCAGTCTGCCATTAAAGGAAAATTATAGTTTTTGTGTTTGGTTGTATTGCTGCATGTGCAGCTGTGGCAAATCTCCTTCTGTTCATCTTCATCTATTTCTATATTTCTTTTGCTCGCTCAGTCTGTTTTCCTCAATTCAGTTCTCTACGAACTTCTCTCTCCGCAGCTTTGATTAGTAACAATCCAGATGCACTGAAAGAGGAAGAGAAGTGTGATGCATAATTTCTCAAATGCTTTTCAAAAACGAACTGTGTGTTTATCTTTTTTTCTTTTCCTCATAGGTGCGGATTGAGACAGCGACAACCCTGAAGCTCAATATCCTTCTCATACTCATTTTTCAACTAGAGCATACCTTTTGCAACAGATAAAGTGACCATGCTATTTATATTATACTCAGTATTTAAGCCTTACTCTATCATGCAAGCTTTATCACTTCTTAGTTTTGCACAGGAAATGCCTATGCACACCTATCCTAAGCAGTTTGATTTCATCCTTAACTCATGACCACCTGTTGATGACTTTGAGTTCCGGACAGAGCAGTTCCTTCCAGTGAGTACATGTAGCACTAATGTGGAATTTACTGCACTTACGTTTCTTAACTCACTGATGAGTAGAATCAAAATGTGACCATAACCAATTAATTAACATTTTCCGCTGCTCATTTCATCTTTTTCTAATTCTTTAAAAACTCTCTTTTAGTACCTCGAGTCTATATTCGGACTGCTCTTCCAGTTGCTGCAGCAGGTGACAGAGTGCGACACTAAAATGCAGGTGCTCCACGTCATCTCCTGCGTCATCGAGAGAGTAAACATCCAGGTGAGATTTGTCATATAAAACAAAGAAGTGTTTGAAAGTCACATGTTGCTTTTCCACCAGCAGTGTCTCTCATTGCACAGCTCGTGAGAGTCAGGCAGCCCGCCAAGCTTTAGTTAGGCGATCTCTCACGGCAGCTAATAATTATATGACAATGAGGTAAATACACATGATTAAAAATTATTCAAAACTGCTGTGCTATTCATACACAAGATGGCACTATAGGCTACAAGCAGGGAACCGTCAGAACCTGCTCAGACCTACACTAACTCACCGTGTTGCCAGTTTTGGTGGCATCACAGTGGTGATGGACGGGTATGAGGAGTGTTGGACGGGCTGGTGTAGGATAATTTGAGATGATTATAAAATGTGCTGTGTACAGTCCACTGCACTGGAAGCCGTTTTCTCATAATATTTAGGTCAAAATTAATTTATATTCCAACACCATGAATGCAACATCTACTAGCTAGCTAGCCTGTGCACGAACTGTAAAAGTGGATCGATTTCTAATAAGTCAAAGTCTCAAACCAGATGGACAGTAACAAAGTGGTGTGGCAAATGAGGAATATGAGGACTCGGAGCATGCAGCAACCAAAAATCAATAACAAGACGCCAGAGAGGGGACTAGCTGACCAGACGGCAGGTCAGCAACACGTCAGCCACAGAGGATTTGTTGATGTTTTGGAAGAGCTGAGGGGACAACTGGAATCCAGATTCAGTGATGTGAAAGAGTACGGGGGGATTTTCAGCTTTATTGAAAACCTCTTCCATGTCAAAGTATCTTCTCTCACTCTAAATATCACACAGCTCTGCTCTTTCAAATAGTAACATTAGTGTTGCAGACAAACTACATCCTCTAAGTTGAACTGAGAGCAGGTGTTGGCCACTTTTGGTGTCTGAAGTGGATTTTCCATCTTTGAAATGGCCTGTATAAGAAGAACAGAAAATCCAACTCACTCGTGCACATCTTGAATGGCTCACAAAGATTGCAGCAACAAATTACAAATATAACATATAATTGATGCCTGCTAATCCCCGTATTAAACTAAGCCTGATATTAATTTGGATTGTATTGGCTGGGATGATGGGATAATTAGTAGGCAGATAGGCTTAATGGTTGTGGAGGCTTTTGGTGTTTTATGGCTCTCCTAGTGTCTTCGTCCTGCCAGTGTGGCTCTCGTAAAAAAAAAAAAAATAGCGAAGCTGAGTCAAACTATGCACAAATTGTGGTTTGTGAATCATACTCTGCAGGGAACACGTTAAAAAGCTGTTAAAAAAATATTACAACACAGATACAAAACATCTGTCACCCTGTACAAGCCCCAGACCACCAAGGTAAAACAACCATCTGTCCTCAAAGATAGCTGCACGTTAATGTTTTTCACATCCTGAGACACTGGCAGAAGCCACTGCGAGTCCAATTCTCAACTCTTTGTAAATCATAAGGCTTAAGGCAGCCTTTGTTCTGATGTCTGCTCTCATTTACCACAATGATACGGTCTCCCCTCTGCCACTGCAGCGCTTTTGTGGCCATATGGATTTTATTTTTTTTATTTTTTTTTGAGCATCCAATAAGTCGTTCTAATCCACTTAACTCTCAACCCTTAAAAAAAACTGACCTTCCTCACGACCCCCCCCACCCCTCAGGCTTTTTTCAGATCCGTTTTTAAGCACTTTCTATTAAATGATCCCTTGACTTAAATCTGTCATAGAAATGGCTTTCATCCTTGTGAACTGTCACTCTGTCTAAGTCTTCTCCAGTCCCCGGCCCTGGCTAAACTTCTAGCGTCAGTGCAAGTCCCATTAATATTCTAACCCATCTCACAAGGGATTTTGAACCCGCAAAGAGTGGCGGCAGCTGAGAAAAAGAGTCAATGAAACCATGAGTGCAGCTCGAGTTGAAATGAACACGATGACAGATGTGATGAGATTTAGCTCCTTTTTCTGCTATCAGTCTCGCAAATGTCATCCTAGGCTGGTTTGTGGGTCTGTTTTTCTCACTTTTTATCCTCAAGGCTGCATGTTGCATTCCTTTTTTCTTTTTTTTTTTAACTGTTCGCTCTGCTCCGCGTCAGCTCCTTTATGAAGGTGTAATCGAGCAAAAAAAAAAAAAATCCCAGTGTGGCGTCCGCAGCCCGGCTACACAGCCACTATAGGCAATCCAAGGGGTGAACGCGAGTCAGCACGAGAAGATGGCAGAAAACATTTTGAAGTCCGTATTTCGGCGGATGTCTCCGAGTTGGCTGGCTGCACAGCAAACTGCACCTGCCATCACGTTTTCCAATTTCACACAGGAATGAGAGTGATGACATTCATTTGGTGTCTGACCACCCAAAGTTTTACTAATGTTCAAAGAAACTTAATAAAAAAAAAAAGTAATGTGTAACTGAGGATGGTGAGTATAATAATATGTAAGAATAATAAGTAAAGGCAGATTTCTCATATTGCTTAGGTTCAGATAAAGTCATTTTGGATATGATTAATTATAGTCATGGATTTTCTATGCAAAATGCACAGTTTCATTTTCTCTGGTTTGGTCAACCAGCTACTCATAAGAGATGTGTGTCACTTATTGACTGACTGTTTTAAATTTTGCTTGTGATGCGCAACATGGAAAACTATTAACTTGGGCAATTGTCGTTGCTTCAACTATCCGTTCACAATGCACATATATGCCGATTGTTCGATCCAGAAGACGCATCAAGAATGATAAAGCAGGCTTATGTGTGAAGCTGGGATGTTCAACACGCACACTGCAGAATCTGAACATCATTCCTCTACTTTACACACAAGTTAAGCTCTGATTGTTGCTGCTGTAGCTGCCCTGGATCTACACACACACTCACATCACGCGTCAACCAAATTGGCTTCCATCAGCGCTTTTACACACTGTCAAGAAATCATCTTAGTGGAGTTCTGATTTTCACTGTCACGCTAAGAAGACAATGTATTCTGTATTTTCAGCTACATGTCCAGTATTTTCTTTCCTACAGCTATTCCACTGAATAATGTTTTGAAGCAGCAGATTTGGGTTGATAGAAGCAAGGAGGGATAAGGGAATGGGATCTGAATTCAATGCTGGAAAAGTCACTAATTGCACTGCATTGCTCACTTTTCTTTTATCCTGCATATTTAATGTTAACACTCCTTCATGGCCAAACAAAAAGCTGCTTGTGTTGTCTTGTTGTGTTGAGATATCTGATGAAGTTTTGTCTTTGCTCGGACAGAAGCAAATTAAGAAACGTTCCCGTCACTGCTCCCAAATAAGACTAATTTTGTGCATCGGTCACAGAAGACTCTGACATATGTTTGATTGTAGTTAAACCTATTAGCTGTTGTGGAAGATGCAGGATGAATTTAACAGTGTTATGTGCTTCTTATTTGTAATTTTATTTATCTTCCGCTTCAGATCCGGCCATATGTAGGCTGTCTGGTTCAGTATCTCCCTCTACTCTGGAAGCAGTCCGAAGAACACAACATGCTTCGATGTGCCATACTCACTACACTCATCCACCTGGTACAGGTACGGTGAATTACCGACTTCCAATGTTTGTTCATCATGTCAAAGAAGGCCCAGATGTGCTCAGTTTTCATGGGTGGAAATGTCCTTGTCAGCCAAGCAGAATTCGGCAAGTGTTTGATGTTCACATGAAGCATCACGTTGAACTGGATTTTAACTCCCTCACAAATTCACATGCAGGCTATAGATCATGAAAGAGGGAAATTGTTTAATCATTGCCAAGAGTTCAGACCTGAAGATACACCAGTGTCCATGTCGCCCCTGCTCCTAGCTAACTGTGACCTAAGAGAAGCTCATTTTTCTAAACAGGATTGTAATTTATTTTTTTGTGTAATTCAGTCTTTAATTTAGCTTTGTCATGTTACTGTTTTGGCTGCTGTCCAGATTGATGCTTGCTCCTGTGTAAAGACTGTGAATGTGAGGAAGAGGATGCTGGCTGCAGTTCACTTAATGGCCACCGGTGTAATGAATAATAATGATTTTGTCCAAGTTCCACATAGCACCTTCAATAGAAATCCCATTCAGCTAGTGGCTGTGAAACACCAAAAATGTTGATAAGGTTCAAATTACTATCATTTATTTCCCTTCATCTGTGAAGGGTTGTTGCAGAGATCAATACTGAGGTCTAACTTAATGAATAGTTCTTTGGGTTAGAGAGCTCCTTTCATTAAAGTTCATTATGTTTATTGTCCATTGTGAGTGGAAGTACTGGCTTCTGCATTGTGACAGGTGGTACTTTTCAGTGGACCTGGCAATAAGTGTTGTTTTACTTGCCCGGCCGAATGTTGCTGAGGCTGAGTTCCAAAACGTGTTCTAGGGAGACCTGGGTCAGGGTTTTTTTTTTTTTTTTTTTTTTCTTAACCATATCCCCACCCTCACCAAAGTGTGATTTCAATGGACAAGTCAACCTGGAGAGAAGCTCTGTCTGTCTTTGCTGCTTATTCCCACTCGAGATTTACTCGCTCATATGATTACACACGGTTTAACCCACATTAAAACATATGTCAAAAACTGGCTTTTTTAGAGGTGTCAGGTGCTGTTGTGTTCGTGGGACAATTTGTATAATTTGCCTCAGTATCAATCAGGCTTATCACTCACTGAAATTAAGAAGAAACAGTCTGAGACGGTAGCTCCATTCCTCCACTGCAATCGAAGCAGCCTGTCTCAGCCTGGTGCCTACAGAAAGATTTGGACCCCTACCTGGCTGCCGCTGCATTTCTTCACAGTGGGAGATGAAATGCTCCGTGATAGACACACACTCCCTGTGAGAAAGTAACACGAGCACACATCTGGGAAACTGTGGGAGGCCGTGAAGCTGTACAGCTGAAGGAACCTGGATTAACGAATCGTGTAATCACATACTAATTTAGTTTTTGATATATACAATATAATTCTGATGTTAAAAATAGAAAAATGTATCTTGAGTTACTTATCCGTATTGAGTATACTTTATGTAGCCAAATGGATAAATATTTTTACGTGTAATAACGATATTACAGATACAAATTATAGAATAATGTCGAATAATAGAACATCAATACTTGAATTTACCAACAGGGCTGAAGTTCACTAACAGGCATCAGAGATGGAGCAGCAGTATAGGCCAAGAGGAAAGATGCAAACAGTTACTTACTATACTTTCCTCACAAATGAAGATGAGCAGAAAAGCAACCTGAGATTATTCCTAAAAGAGGGACCTCTAATATTCAATTAGGCCTAAGTGCATATTAAAGTGTGGTGGAGGTCAGTCAAAGTTTATTCTGGCTTTCAGCCTCAGTGTATGAGACCGGTGTAGTGATATCTGCCATTGTGTTTGACTGTGTGTAATGCCTTTTTAAAAATTGGTTTTTGAGTCTTCCGCTGTGTTCCCAGCAGCACTGTTCTTGAGTGGCCCTCCGTGAGTTAAAAGCCCTGTGATGCTGTAGAGGTCAAGATGATACACCACTCAGCTTCATCTTCCTCCTCTGACAGTATGGACACATACTTTTGTGCCGCACTTGTTTTGTGCTTTATCCCTTTAACGAGCACTTCTACCCAAAACAGAATTCCATCATGTCCTATTCACCCACATGTCCCCTAATTAAAATGTATATATGACCACTAAATGGACACTGAGTGAGATCCCGCAGCTGAGCCTTTTCTCAACCAATTGAAGTAAATGGGCCCATGCTGTTTATAAAGAGCCATGAAATTAACATAAAAAAACTCCCATAACAACTCTTGGACCTTTAGGCAATGTATTTCTGCAGCCTAATATAAGTCCTTTGAGTACAAAAAGCCACTATAAATGACATCCCCTTGTTATTGAAAGTGGGAACCATTGCCCTGCGGCATGCTGGCTCTGCTACATGCGTTTTATCTATTGTAAGAACAAGGTAGGCTCTCGCACCAGTAGTGGAGCGTGGGGCCGGCGAGATCTGACAGGGGTGTGTGTCGCTGGAAAGGGGTGAGTCAGGGCGGCGACATATTGAACTTTTCTACAAAGCCTGTCTTTCTCAGCCCTGCTCAGATGGTCCGCGAGGAACACCCATTAAGCTGAGGCACATAAAGTACGGTCCTTAAAGGCCTGTCTCTGCATTCTTTGTCAGGTTTTTCCTAATTTGGCGTTGACTCTCTGTATCTTTTGCATTCTCACAGGGCCTGGGGGCAGAGAGCAAGAATCTGTACCCTTTCCTTCTCCCTGTCATCCAGCTGAGCACCGACGTTTCCCAGCCGCCGCATGTGTATTTGCTGGAGGACGGACTGGAGCTTTGGTATGGACACACGTGTTCCTCATGCATATAAACTACACGTTTATAAGTTATAGGATAAAGTCCCCAAGGCAGAGGTTTATGAAGCACTTGCTGATCTCATTTCCTCCCTTGCAATTCAGATCACACTCACATACACACCTACACACTATAGCTGTCTTTATCGCTCTCTCTCTCTCTCTCTTGTTCTCTCTCTCTCTCTTTTCCCCTTTTCTCTGTCGCTCAAATCACTCATGAGTCCTTTTTTTTGTTATATTAGTCATCAGCTTCCAAATGCAAACACTTTGAAGATAAGAAGTGGTAAATGGGCTCACCGTGACACCTCATTTTAAATTGCCTTTTCACAGACAACCGCTAGGTGGGCGATGAAGCTATTGATAATTTATGTGGCTCACAGTCTTGCTTTTATGTTGTTGTTTTGGGCGCACGTCACTTTAAAGCCACCTCAAGAATCTGCTGCGAAACGCTCGCTTTAGTGAACACATAACATCCGCGGTTAGGTAGAAGAGAATTTGCCAGCGTGCCTTTTGTTCCTCTCCCATCATCTCTTTGCTTTTTGACTCCCTCCTTAATCTCTTTTTTTTCTGTCTGTGGAGAGCTGCAGTGCTCAGGATGCTTGTGCTTACGCTTGTAGTGCAAAGCCACAGTCCTGTGTCTCTGTCCTGTCTTTTATCCTGCCTGATAAACCACCGTGCCCTAAATATTCGTTTGCTTTGTTTACAAACTCAATGTCATTTCCCCTTGCTTTTTATCTTTTATCACCTAGTTCTCCTCTCTCTGTCCTCCTCTATCTATCTGTCTGTCTTGCTTTTCTCTATCATTTGGTGGAGCGTGGATCCAATCAGTCACCATGTCTCATTTTCCGCCTACCTTTGTCTGGAGGTTTTGATTACTGAGTTTCCTATAAGCATTAGAAATAACATCTCAGAACGACTCTCCAGTTAACAGACACACACTTAAAGTAGCTTAGAGCGTGTGAATAGATCTTATTGAATAAATAATTTTGGCGATCCACTGTCATATGAGTAGAGATGAGATGAGAAGAGAGGCCTAGGAATCATTTGGCATCATGGCATCATTTTTTAATGTACGGTAGATTTACAGATTTATGTAACGTGTCTTTTTATCAGATTTTTCTTCACTAACATTGCTCTCCTCTGCTCATCCTTTCCCCTTTCTGTCTTTTACACCCGCTTCACCATTTTGTGTAACGTCCATGCTCTCCTTTCTGTCTCTGTAATGTGTCCCGCTGTATTTCCCCTCCCATTCTCTTTTGCCACCTCTAATCTGTCTTCTATACTCCTTGCCCTTAACTTACCCCCACTTTGTTAATTCTCTCTTCTTTCTTTTTCCTTCCCCTTCTTCCTGATCTCTGCCATCCCTCCCTCTCATCCTGCAGGTTGGTGACTTTGGAGAACAGCCCAGCCATCACCCCGGAGCTGCTCAGAATTTTCCAGAACATGTCAGCTTTGTTGGGTAAGCACAGACGAGGCTTCTTTGTTTGTTCGTCTCTCTGGCTATGTGTGTGTTTGTACGTCTGTGTGCAAATGATTTGGAATTTTTTTCCCCCCTCTCTCAACTAACTTCATGCCGTTTTGCATTACCATATAAATTGAATTAGTGGTAGGAAAGGAGCATATCACCATATCGTCAAGAATCATGCTACTATGATGCCAGCGGTCAAATGATGGCCCCCTGTGTAATAGGGACATGTGTTTTGAATGTGTGTGTGTGTGGTTCAGAAGAGAGACACAGAAAACATTTCACATGAAAATGGTCTGTGTGATCAAAAAAAAAAAAAGCTGCATAATCTGAAAGCACAACTGAGCCTTATATGATCAAACACTTGAAATCACAGAGAATCAGAGAGAATGAGGAAAGGAAGTTGATGCAATACATGGACACAGACTTCATTTTCATAGTTTTATCACTTCAGGCTCTTGTAGCTTGTAAAGATCACAGTTGTGGCTTTGCTGTAGCCTCGAGGCATCAGGGCCACTACTCTGCGTCTGCAGGCAGCTGTGAGTGGTGGCAGATTGAATGGAACTGGCTGGATGATTTATCACAGGCCCGGAGCATTGGGACACTTGCAGGTTGTGTGTGTATGTGTGTCTGTGTGTGTATGTATTACTCATGTTGTGGGGACACATTTTTTTACACATGGTCACACACCTTCCTTCTGGGGACAAAACACAAGACCCCATAACATAAATCATTAAATTTTAGGGTGACTCGGGTTAAGATTTGGGTTGAGCTTAAGGTAAGAGTTAGGGTAAAATATGTCATCTGAGGTGATGGAAGCCTGACTGTGTGTGTTGCCTTCTGTATGATATGAATAGCTTCTGTACATAATAAGGAACACACTAATATGAACACTAGTGTTGCCTGATTGGCTTATTAGAGCATTTGATCACATGCGGTGTAGATTGGGACTCCATGAGGCACAGAAGAGCGAAGGACTTAGGAAGATGGTCACAGATGGATGAAATAGAGGAGGAAGGATTAAAGGTAGATTGAGCAAAGGAGATGGGTGAAACATAACAAGGAGGTGGTGAATGAAAAAAATTATTCTAAGACTTTAATGAAGGAGTGACATAAAAAAGAGAGGTTATACATTGGAGTGTGTCTCGAGGTGCTTGGACTTGGATGGATCGAAGAGGGAGGCCCTTTTTTACTTTTATCTGGTGTTGAACTGACAAGGTAAAGAGAGTCAATAAACAGGCTTTTACAAAGCAGCACAACCAGTCATGTTAAATTTCAGACCAGTCACAGACAGTTACACTGAGGGGGCTGGAAGGTGACAACAACAACAACTCCTGCAGCCAAGAGGTCTTTACACAAAAGCTCAGCATTGACAAAAAAAAAAAACTGTGCTCCTTTTGTTCATTTTAAGGTTTGTTGGTTATTTCTGTGTTTCTGCAAGCACAGAAGATCCTACTAAGAATGGAAATGAAACAAAAGTTGACTAATAACACTCTATACAGTCACAGTCTCACAGCAGGACTGAGGGAACGTCAGCCCTCATTTCCTCGACGTGATTGATGAAGACCTGTCAAGTAATTAGTCCACAGTGAAAAATTAGAAAGAGATTCCTAAGATTGGAGAATGGACGGTTGAACGGATGGAAATGAAAGACACATGGACAGTTAAGATGATGTGGGGTTAGAGGTTGACAGATGAAGGATGTATAGAAATGATGAGTTCAGCTCAAATTTGTCTGCACCATTTATCTCAGATCTGCCTGATATGCAGCACAGCTACAGGCTCGAATTAGAGCTGCAGCAATTTGTCACGAATGAATTGGCGGCTTTTTAGATAATTAGTCGTTCAAGTAATTTTGAAGGCAGAAATGTCAAATTTGATGGCTCAGCCTGTCACAACTGCTCTTATCTCGTCTTATGTTATAATAAATAGCATATCTGGTTGATATTGGGTTTTGCTGTGGGTTGGGCAGTTATAATCTGCTTTTTTTCTCTCGGTGATCCAACAACGACTAAGAGAACAACATCTCATCAAACCTGGCAACAAAGACAAAATATTGCTCTCCCTGCAGATGATATCCTGTTGTGCCCACGTCCACCTTGGTCTACATAGCGTTGTGGAAATAGGCTCATTTTGTGACCCAGTTTTGCTTGCTGTTCTTATCATTTTCTGTGTTTACTATGGAGGCATTTCCTTTTTCAATATTTGATTCGGTGGAGATGAGTGCCGCTTTTCTTTGGCTGTGACAGACACATTAAAGCAAAGAAAAGGAAAAAGCTTTCACACCTCTGCACGTACAAGCTAACAGCATTCCATTAGTAAAGTGAAAAACACAAAATGATAGGGAAATGCATGGTGGAGGTATTTCGTCCTTTTCTCCTGCGTTGTGCTTTTTTTTTTTTTTTGCAAGTTAGGTTTGTACTTTCATGAGAAAAATGTGAATTCCATTTAAGTTTCCCTGCAGCATCTTACAGCGCTTGAACGTCTTACACATGCTCTGATGCTAAACTTATATCATGCTTACTTACTGTAATACTGTTTGCCATTGTCATGTCAACCTAAAATCGATTTAAACTCCTTAATGTCTTTTAATCTGTGGTGGTAGTTGGCACACTATTAACTACTTTCAATGATACAAGATGAGGGAAAATTTTCAACACAAGCTTCATTTAGTAGCTTTCAATTGTATTATTCACTTAAAAGTTGAATTTCAAAGTTTATTCTAGTAGATGGAATATCTGTCATGTCAAAAATAGCTTTTGAGCCAATCAGAGATCTTCTTCTCAGCTGCTAGTGGCAAGGTCGAGAATGATCTTTGAACCTCACTGAATCAGAGTTCAAATCATCTTTTAACTCTATGTCATATCTCTTCTTTCATATCTTTAGTAAATCCTGCAACAACTGGACTTGAATGAAGCCAAAGCCTAAGAAACTCATTTGTGCTTTTGCTTTTCTTGTCATTAGCTAATAGCTTGATCTTCCTCTTATTATCCCTTATTTTAACATTATTCTTTACCATCAATAGATTTTTTTTTTTTGCCTTTGTATCATTGCAGCCGTCTGTCAGCACTTGGTTCTCTCAATGCCTTATTCCGTCTGCCTTTAATTCTGTTTCTCTTGTTTTTGTAAAAAAAAAAAAAAAAAAAAAAAACCCAAACAAACCTTTTTTAAGGCTACCTTTGCAAAATAATCACATTAAATGTAATTTGGATTGAAAACCCAAAGCCAATGTGATGAAAGCTGATAGCTCAGAGATATGGTCGCAGGTCAAAACAAATTAGTGAACAGTTTTAAAAGCATTTGTCTTTTCAACAGAAAAATAAGTGGAGGAACGTTTCACATTCAACACTCATGCATGTGTTTGCATAAATTGATGAAAAAATTTCACAGAGCAAATTAACTTGGCTTTTGTCTTTTTCGTCAAACTTTGGTCAGTCATCATCTTTGGCTGGTTTTCACCAGAACATCCGGCGGTTCATTTATTTAGTCCGTGGAGAGCAGTGGAGGGATGTGGGCCATTGAGTGAGTCTGGCTCAGTATGGTGTCGCAGCTTGCCAGGTGTGTGGCCTGGCCTGCCTGATAAAGAGCCCTGCTCCATCACTGCTAAACTGGAGCAGCAAATTCCCTAATTAGAATGTCAAGAGCCTTGCCTTGGCTAAATTGTTAGACTAGCACAGCGCCCTGTATCACTGCCACCACGCTCTGAACTAGGACACGTTTTAGCCGAATGTGGTGCACTGACTTGTGATGATGGAGAGGAGGCAGGGAAGTTTTTCTCCTTCCTGGCATTAGAGTGCACAAGTGATAGAGCTAAAGTATCTTTTAATTTTCATGCCATTTTGTATTACTTTGTTGTTTTTGTCAGTGTTAAGGAACCCAACAGGTTTTTCTCTTATTTCACAGTAAGATTCCCGGGGAAAGGAAAGCATAATGGCTACTGAACTGCCCCAGGGCCTCAGTCTGAAACAGATGGAAGAAATGTTGAGTTTTCTTTAAAAGCAAAGAGCAGCAACAACATATTAACATATTAACAGGAAAATATCCTCACAATGAAGATTCTATAACCAGTAACTGTTTGTAACTTTTGAATTAAATGACTAATGGAAGAAGAGTTGATCAATATTTGACTTATCATTTCTGTTCTAATAGCTTGTCCCTCTACTTTTCAAAGTAAATAAGTGAGACTGGCCGATTGCAGCACGACCTTGCTGATGTGGCTCTAAAGTAATAACAGAACTGGACAGTGTCAAACATTGCTTAATGAAGATCCCATCAGTTCCTGATACAGCCAGAGAATTATCAGACCATCCCCACTAATGTGCTCCATGGATCAATCTGGATATCTCAGTCAGAGGACAAGAGGACAAACCTTTATATTATAGAGTTCTCAACTCTTCTCGACTCTGACTAAAGCTATCATCGACGTTCTGATTATTTGTCCATATTTAATGCAGGAATTGAAAAAACGTGTTTGATATTTTCATATTTCATTTTATTGCTGGAAGCTGACGCACAGGCTCATCCATGGCTGAAAGTGTAACTGTACACACTCTCCGTTCAGGCTCATTTCACCAGTATTAATTATATTGAGAGAGCTTCAGCTATCTTTGATTCCGATCGCCCTGCACTAGCCCAGCAGACAGTCGATGGCGGTGCTGGTGTGGCTCCTCCACAGCGAAACATGGCCGCTGCTGTTACGCAGAGACTTGGTGTCCGAGGTGATTTTTCATCCATGTCCTGAATTTATAACTTTCAGGCCTGGCTCAAAAGGGTGAACAGGTAAATTTGAATGATGTAAACCTTTAGTTCCTACATGGGACTTGTCAGATGTTGTGGAGCCACTCCCCATGTGGCCGTTCTTAAAGCTATCCTTTTACTGGCTATGACATCAGCCGAACCGATTAATGAATTACCTGCGTTGTCTGTGCACACATCCTTCTTGCAGCGTCCCCTCATGATAGGAAGGTAATGTTGCACCCTAACCCTGCTTTTGTATGTAAGGTTAGCAAGTGTTCTTATATTGTTCAACCTTCAGCATCAGCTAAAGTGAGACTTCATATTTTTTCTGTACACCGGGCTTTGAGACTTCTGCTTTCTAATCATTGTCATCGCTGTCTTCTCATACACGAAGGTCTCCCTATGAAGTTGATTTTCACATCTTCTTTGAATGAGCTCTTCTCGCTTCTGTCAAGAATGATTAATTGTCCGTGACTTTCCAAAGTCTTAGTCACTCGAGTGGCAAGGGAGTTGGCTTCTCATCTCGTGGTTGTAGCAGTGGCTCCTGTTGGCCATGTTGTTTCCAGTGTTTTTGTAGTGAGTCCTTTGTGTACAGTAAAACCTGGCAAAGTGAGCTGTCTCCATATAGCTGTAAGGGTATTTTTTATATTCTTAAGAAAGCCTTGAGTTTCGCTTTATGCAGGATGCTATCATCAGCACTCTCCAATAAAACTTGATTTGAGTTCTCTCCAGAGGTTGTCTGAAGACACTTTCTTCATTATCAGGTTTTAGATTAAAAATGATTAAACAATAAAAATGAGAATAGTCAGTTTTCCATTTCTCTTAATGCATTTTTGCATTTTATGGCTGTTAAACCTCCAACCTTAGAGCCCTAGTCAGCTCAAAGTGTGTATAGCTGGCTAACTTGAATGTTCTCGACAAACTCTGGTTGTCCTTGTAGCATCAGTACAGATTTTGGCACACCCTTTTTTGGCGTCTGTTAACTTGCCTCCCTTTGCAAAAATCGGGTTGGTAGATGACCAGAATTTTAGCAGTGTTCCCAAAAACCATTAGAGCCACGTCAGAGGCCGTTATCACAGTCAGATGTGAGGCTCGTTTTCCTGTTTATGTTGATAACCGAAGCGGATTGTGCAGCATATGCCCAGGCTACGAAGGATGTACTGACTAAAGCTTAATCAGTGCTTTAGCAGCTGTTTTTGGGACTATTTGATTATAGCGGATGATGGTGTGTGTGTGTGAGTGTGTGTGTGGTGGGGGCGATTGTGTCCTCACTTTCCGTGTCTTTGTGAAAATTTAATTGCTTTTATAGTATTGACTTGGCAAAACAGACTAATATTCAAAAGGGGTTTCCAGTATTTTGTAAATAGTCATTTGCATGCATGGGAGAACAAAATATGAAAATAATTTTCAGTGTAATTCAATTCTTTCCAAATCCAACTAAAGCCTCAAAAATGACCACACTCCAATTAACACCTCTCTAACAGTCTCAATAAAAAATGAGTGTAATTAAGTTCATAACAAAAGTAGTATTAGGACAGAGTGGTGTGATGGATAGCAGTATATTGTCAACTTTTTTTTTTTTCCATTTTTTGGGCAAATTATATTTCAGGGAAAGCATAATTCCTCCAGGGTCTAGATATTTTTATCATATTATCACAGTGTATTTACAATAGTTTAATTCTGAAAATAGAAAGACCAGTCACGACACAGATAAATCCACTAGAGACTTTGGAACAACAATAGTAAGACTAACATTTATTAGGCTGTTATATTGCTGCAGAATAGAAGCAGAAATGCAGAAGTTGAGTCTAGTCACAGTAAATCCACCTCCCTATTGTCCCTGTAGTATTGGTGTCACACTGAAAAAGTGTGGGGATGCTGTGCGGAAATGGGAATGAATTTACTTCCAATATCCAGATGCGGTGTTATTTTGTCAGGATGTTTGCATTCATACATTGGATACTTGGGGACCTCGGGTTCATTTGCAATAGTGAGGGGAGGAGATGATGAAAGTCTTATCAAGTCCGGGCCGTAGTGCTCTGCCTGACCCACCTCGAGCCCAGAATGAGAATTCAATTCATTTTTTTCCTCTTTATATGAATACTTGTACCTCTCCCTCCTCTTGTATTGCTATTCATACAAAACTCTCCTTCAGAGGATATTGCTACAGTGTGTGCACAGCTTATCAGCAAGCCAAGTAATGACAGTGGTTGTAGCGTTACAGAGGGCCAGAGATTGGAAAACTGTCAAAAACACGTATTTACCTTCCTTCTTGCCTTCGGAATAAAAGCAAGTAGAGCATGTGTCACTGTACTTGCACATAGAAGATTAAGTAGGTTTGAGTGTAATCATGTTGGCTCACTCAGATGTGATATAAAGGGGTGACAATATTTTCACAGGCACAGAGCGGAGAACAATATGCTTCATGTTTGTATTAGAGTAACACTGTCTTCCTCGAGGTTATTTTTGTATAAGCAGAAATTGCATGATTCAGATCTGTGTTTTGAATTGTCTGCCGGGACGTTTACCCATGAAGCTTTGTCCAAAGATTGAGGACTTCAGTCACTTTCCCACTTTATTTGCAGTTGTTAAACAAGCCTTACTTATCTATAATAAGTCTAATTGTTGAGAGAGCAACAGCTGGATGACTGTGGTGTGCAGCTGTTCTGTCGAGTATAGTAAACCCTTGACTTCTTGACTCACTTGAATCTGCACTTTATTTCCATTTACTTCTGGCATTCTTGGATTTCCCTTCGTGTTTAACCTCTGAGAAACTGTCACTTACTTTTAATGTCAGTCTGTCAAATTAGTATGCGTGCAAATTGGTGTTGTGTGACATCGTGTGTGTGCGCATGTCAGATGGAGAATTAAGGACTGCTAAATCCTTTTAAATATGCATAGAAAACAAATGAAAGTTTCTTCTAAAGGTCATGTGTTTCCTTATGTAGTAAGGCATGCAATTATATTTTGCAATGTTCAAGATGAAAGCCTTCAGCTAAATAATTGAAATAATAAACAGGCTCTTGCCAATGGTGCCCACAGTATCATTTGTAGGTGGAAAAAATTTGAACCGAAGTGACAAATATTCAAAGTTAAACCGTGTAAATCATGTAAAAATGCAAGTGAGGAATCAAGTAAAATAATACACAAAAGACTCTCAAAACTAGGGCAGCACTAGCCTGTAGCACACATGCAGGTGTAACACATGTTGTGCCAAGTGAAATAAAGCAACCAATCGAAAAAAGTTTTTTATTTCACTCATTCTTACTCTAACCATCATCCCCGCCAAACTCTTTAGGATTTTTTAAAAGCATTTTTTTTTATCCTCTTGGGAAAGATCAATGGTGGTAGAGCCCTATTTTCTTCCCAAAGTCACTGTAGTTGGTTCAGTGTGGTAGCACAGTTGTAACAGACAAATGCTTTACTTCATCTTACAGCACCAGTCACTTCAAGTCTGAAGTTCTTTTTTTTGCCGGGGCTCTTCATCCCAAGGTCATATTTCATTTAAGATTTAGCTTTTTGTCCTATTTGTCAGTACAGGCACACAGTTTTCCTGCTGTCTGAACTGCAGTAGCCTCCTGTCTGTGCTCAGGGTGTCAGCTTGTAGCTCACTCACAAATGTTCCCTTCCTCATTTGTGTCGCTCTGAGCTTGTCGGGTCCTACCGGTGGCACCTCGGCTCGAGGCAATGATATAAGATGCTGATAAGATGTCGCTGGAGGGTTTGCTGTGAGAGCTGTTCAGGTATATGCCATCAGCTGGAGGCCACCGGTGGTTTAAAGCCTCCTCCTCGTGTAGTCTTTCAATTCGTTTCAGTTACACAGTCTGGATCAGGGCAGATTTTCGTCATGATATGAATGAGCTTTTCAGGTTACTCACCGTAGCCAGCCTCTGCTTTTAGCTGAATACTTTTGTGATATGAAGATATCAGACTTCCCTCAACACTTATTACTTTTAAATCAAGCCTGAAAGCTTGTTGTAAATCTGCACTATATATTTTGTTTTTATTCACCTGTGTTTTGCTTTTAGAGGTTATTCCTGAAATCACAATAGAAAACACATGATGAAGACCTTTGAGTGTGGAGCTTATGTCCAGATTATACTTGTTATGTGTCTTTTTCAATGGTCACTTAGGAATTAGCGTTTATTAAATTGGCATGTCTTAAGTGCCTGTTCTGGTGTGGATGTGTTTTTGTTTGCATAAATAATCATGTTTGTAGTATTTTTCTTGTTGCTGTTAATTAGCATTGTGAACAGGTATTGTGAGGCTAGTGGGAATTACTTTCAGCTGAAAGTCATGTCTGATGATGAAAGTATCATTCTGCTGTCAATTTCACCTGTGTTATTTGCGGTCATTTCTCCTGAAGGAAAAAAAAATCAATATACAGTAGGACACTGTTAAGTGATTCTATCTATATGTTCTAATTCATCTTGAGTTCTGGATAAAAATGTCTGAGGAAGCTGTCGATACATAAGAGGCTCTGTATTAGAGACCCTCTATTAAATGACAATTTTCCACCCAAAAGTTGCTTTTGTGCATCACTTACTAAACATCTACTTACACAACAAAACAGCATCAAAATGTCAGTAAAAACCTCTTAAAGTGCTCTTAGAACACCGAAGCATCTCCTTATATGCACAGTAGATCCAAAATGTTGATTTTTACTGGGATTGTGCTAAATAAATACTGATCTGCCAGTTTGTACAGGTTTTTATTGGATTGGAGGTGACACTGAAAATATGTCATTTCCTGCTCTAAGTGGCTGTTTTTAGTACTTTAGTAGATGCCTCTAGTAGTATTAGGTGAAAAAAGAAAAATGTAAATGCATACAGGTGCACATTATGCAACCTCTAAGTAAGTTCTGAGAAAAAAAAAAGTTGCACTCACTCAGTCTCTCTCTTCACAGTTCGCATATCTACCCCTTAATGGTCATTAGGAGCCGTTGCACTGTCTGCAGACACAACAGAGAGCCATGATCATTCATTCACCTTCTCTGCAGCACTGCGGACCTGTCGCGCTTTCCTTGTCTGATGGCACTGTGTGTCCTTGTTCACCCACTGTTAAGCAATCTGTTGCCTTTGCTTTATTCTTTAGAAAAATAAACAGGCCGGCCTGACCGCAGGAAAGCATTTGTTGTAGCGGAGCTTTCATCTTTTCCCCGTTTCCTCGTGATGCTCTAAGTTACAGTATAGTGCACAAAATGACAGTGGAAACAACAGAACAATTGCTTTGCTGCACATTTGATGTCACTTTGACTTTTTTGACCACAACACTTTGTTGCTTCTACTTATTTCTTTTTTTTCCCACACATCCTTGTAGCTGTTGTGTTTTTGTTTTTTTTTTAAGCAGTCAATGTCTGCTGTTGATCTGCACTCACATCCCCACACACTGCATGTGTTCATTGTACTCATTGCAGGATACTATGTTTTGTCGTGTTGAATATTCATGCACGCTGATATGCTGACTAAATAAGCCACTGGAATACTACATTATGTACCTGCACAGATAGCAGATGGCAGCATACATTATCTTCATTACTTTTCTGTGGCTGGCAGATGGCTGGAGAAAACGCATTGCATGCATCAGCATTAATATCACCTGTATGAAACCAGCATGGTCAGACTGGACCTCTTCTGTTACTCCTCACCACTGACTTCTAATTGTCTCCCATACAAGCCTTGGCAAGGACATGCAGTGTTTATATGTAGGTCCATCATGTTTAGTTGCTTTGGGAAACTTGGAGTCAGAATGTTTGTTCTAAACATTGGATTTGGAAAGAGGCGATATGCTTGAACATTACACGTAGCTGTAAGTTATTACAAATGTAAACTTCTGTATTGTAGAATAACAAGACAGTGCTACAGAGGAGCAATGTGTTACACTGACAAATACATCCATTGGAAGTTTCAGGTCTCTGATTGCAGGATTTAAACATGCTCTTAGGCAGATCAGTCAAGTATCTGTTGGTCAATGAGCCATATTTTTAATCCAATCACGTTCATATGTTTGTGCTGCTGAATGTATTAAGGTATTTTTTAGTGGCATGAGATTTGGTTACTGTTATTGAGGTTGAAACAAGTAATGTTAACAACTGTCTCACTGGGCTGAGAATAATGAAAGAAGGAAAAGCTGAAGAGTGAATCAGAGAGAAATAAGAGGTTGAAGGTTTCCTTTGTTTTTGCGCTGCTGTGTTAACAAGTTTGTTACTTTGGTTGACATTAAAACCATTATTCCTCAACTTTTTGGCTTGTGAGCTCTTAACTGAAAGCAACATCTTCTTGTAAAATGTTTCTTTTCAAGAGTTGTGAGCAGTCAACCAAACAGTGATTTTTCCTTCTCAGAGTGTTTCATTCGAAGAATATTTAGAGGCCCGTAGAAGTAACAGTTTCCAGTATAAAACGAAAAAGCTAAAATATATTTTTGGCTTATTCCTTTAATCCTCTGGTGACCTCTGAGATGAGTTCAAGAGTTCAACATAATGTTTTCTATATGCATGTATTTATAGGCCTACATGTATATGTACACCATATCTGACCCCTGTGTGCATGCAGTGCTATCCTGGATGTTAGAATTAGCTTCCCTGTCATCTTGTATGAAGTAAGCAACTATTCTAGGTGTTAGACGCCGCTACACTGTCAGCCTATATTACTTTCAAACTATTTAGCCTTGGTGTATGTATAGACACTGTGTGGGTGACTGATTGGGGGTGTTTGTGTCGGCGTGCAGGTGTGTGTGTAGGAATGTTCCCGTCTGTCCATCATTCTGAGGAACTGTCTCTGTCCATTTTCTTTTCTTCTCACCTTTCACCTGTCTGTGTCTCTAACGTATACGTCTTTGTGTCTGTATGTATACTTCCTAGGTGGTTAAGGTCTGTTACCATGTCAGCTAATGTTAGTGTCACCTATATCCTGTCTAAATGTTAGTTGTGGTTTAAAACTCCGTTCTTCTTTTTTCATTTTGTTGAACTGTATCTCTGCTCTGCAGGCTGGCAAGCTGTTGGCAATACTTTAAAAATTTGCTCAATTTGCAAAGATCTCCTTGTCTTACTCAATGCATTTGCACACGGGAACATGCAAACAGACTATATGAAATCACATTGTATAGGAATTTCATTCACTCAGGTCACCACTTCTGATTGTAACATCAAACCTGTGCACAACTGATCATGCCATTGGGGGTTGTTTTCTTGTTGCTCCATGGATCAAGCGATCATTAACAAGTATTGCCATGACCACAGTAACACATTGTCTTTGGACTTCAGCATATCACACACTTCCCAGCCAAAAGTCAAGTCATTGCTCTCCAGCCTCCAGTGTATGATTGTCAGTAAATGGTCCAAAGTGTTATGTGTCTGATAGTGTCACCTTGAGGGCATTTTTCCTTCACAATGCATTATCATATATGTACGAAATACCTCAACCTTTTCAGAGCGACTTGTTTTTGAAGTCACACACACTGATCCTGTTATGGCATCTCTGCTCTTTTATTATGATAAAATGAGCCGACTTCTTTTGTTGCTCTTTTACAGCAGCCGTTGTTGTCCCCTTGAGTTTTTGTCTTGTCTTTGTCTCACTTTTGAGTTTTTCGAGTTGGGAGTAATGCACCTTAAACTTCATAGATATTGCATGTTCAGTGGGGGGGAATAAATATTCAGTAGGTGATTTGATCTATGTTTCTTTCATTGACATATTTCCAATGCAGCTATTCACATAAAACTAATAATAAAACTAATGAAACTACACAGAAAGGACAGGAAAAATCATTGTGCATGCCATGTTGTTTTCTCTGTCCACTTGCCAATAGTGACCCAAATGATGCTTACACATTTAGGCATTGAGAAATCCATCAGTAACCAGTGCCATTACTATGCTGCTTAACAATGTTGTAGTGAAAGTCTTGGGAAAGAGCCATGTTTTTAGCCAGCAGATTACATTTAGCTCCAAGAACTGCTTAGTGGAATTTAGTGTTCTTCTCTTGTTCAATATTTTTTTCTTTTTTTAAAAAAAACATTTTTTTATGAATTGCAATGTTAATACCAATATCTGGTTTCAACTTCATGTGAATAACATTGGAAATCAGGTTTAATAAGATAAATGCTGATGTGGTGAATACTAATTTTCCCCCCTGTACTACAAATCCACACCTAATCTTACCTTAATACTGATGCATGCAGCCTCACTATGTCTGTGTAAAGATGAACTTGAATAGCAAAGGTCAGACAAACATCAGAGACAAAGTAGAACATATGTAATACTAGGATAATGATGTTGAAGTGGCAACAGAGTGCTTAATAATTTAGCCTGCACTTCTTGTTAATAGATCCTCACAGCCTCTCATTATTGCTGGCAGATAAGAAGCCACTTGTAAAAGTTATTGCTGCAGTGTACAGTTGTTGCATCATGGGTATTTTGAAGGAGGTGGTGGAACAAAGCTCGTCCAGCAGGGTTTCATTTTCTTTTTTGGGGGATGAGGGATCACCATGAAAAGACAGTTTAGTTTCTTGTTTTGTGTTGGATGAATTTCCTTTCAGCTTGTAAGAGCAACGCTAGAAGCACTCAAAAGGATGTTTTAATAATACATCAGAAGCACCTGTTATGGAGTAAAGAAAAACAATTTACTTGACTTGAAATTTGTTGTTTACCAAAGTAGTTGTGCATATCCAGTGAGCTTATCTGTAACCTGTGAAACCTGAACATTTCCAAAAAGCAAAACACATGGTTTTAATGAACAAAGCCAGTAAGGTTATCCATCCAGTATGCAATGCAGTCTAAATGTGTTTAGCCGGATCATTTATCAACAAATGCCTTTGTCCTTCCTCTCTGTCTGCTTTTCTTTCCTGTCTCTGCCTGCATCCATCAATTCAACCCTTTTCTCCAATTTGGTGAAGTGTAACATCTCATGTTCTTTTCCAGAGCTGAGCTCGGAGAACCTGCGCACCTGCTTTCAGATTGTTAATGCATACATATACTTGTCTGCCACTGAGTTCCTGCAGGTGAGACACACACACACACACACACACACACACACACACACACACACACACACACACACACACACACACACACGTATACTGACACAAATTCACATACACTGTTCTAGAGCGTCCTCTTATTCATATTGATTGTTTTTCACAGAACTATGCAGAGTCACTGTGCCGCTCCTTCTGCGATCTGCTGAAAGACATCACGAATGAGGGACAGGTCCAAGTGCTCAAGGTACTGTCACTCCGTCTCCCTCACACACAGCTGAATGACTTTGGTTTATTCTCCCGTCTCTTTTTCCATCCCCCTTCCTTAAGTTCCACCACAGTGTTTGTTTGCTTTGTCTTTGTGGCCCAGTGAAAAGCAGGTGCAGCAGAAGTGGCATAAAGTGCTATACACACAGATGCACAGACGTAAACAGACACAGACAGTTCTGCTTGTGAACTGACAGCAGATTGTAATGCAAGAGGAGCCGCCATATTCGTACCTCTGATAAATTGTGTGTGTTAAACAGGCTATGCTTCATCTCTGTCTGGCCAGCTACCTTTTGTATTTGAGCATCAAAAAAATGGATTTGGGAGAGAGGTTTACAAGGCTGTTAACTAAATAGTATCATAAACCTTATGTTCCTCACATTATTTAAATTACAGTCATTTAGAAAGTTTGATCTCTTGGATTTTTATTGCTATTTTCAATTTTGAATCTGACTGCATAACAGCACCAAAGATGCTCTGATAAAGGCATTAAATATCAATCATCTGAGCACTGGTATCAGCTTTGGTCCTGCTGGATCTTAGAGAGACTGTGAAATACATCTGAATGGGTTAGATAATCAGGTAGAGATGATGCCATGTTGATGCCATTGACGATTATAAATCAGAGAGGATCACTATGTTGGTGGAGTCCCTCAGGGGTCACTTTTAAGGCCTTTCTATGATTAGCCGTGCTCATTTTTTTATAATTGTAGTCTCAGGGTTTTAGCAGGTCTTTCACAAAAAGATATCTTTTAGAGAAAGACTGTTGTTTTCATTACTGACAAAAGTAATGCCTATCAGCATGAGGCCAGCACACACAGGAGGACTTTGCATGTGGCAGTAAACATGCTTAATGTTGGATTCAGCTGGACTGGGCCATCCTTTGTCATGTTTCTTGGATTATTCTCAGACATACAGTTGGTGTGTATGTGTTCACATGTGGCTCAGCATGCGTTGTCTTTACAGCAGGCTCTATGTATTTTATCTGCACTGCTTGAGTAGTATATGTATGCATAATATCTATAAGACCACAGCGATTTAGCTTACTAAACCCTGGCATTACTGCACATCTGGCTTCTGCTAATCCCATCAATCTACACAACACAGCCTCACAGCAGCTCACCACACATGGGTATCAGAGAGGACAGAGCAATCAGTATTCCTTACTTTTAAAAGTTCACATGCATGGTATAGACATAGCATTTCACCGTCTGTCTCAGACTTTCGTGGTTGATTGCTGACCTTTGAGTTAAAAATTCTCATTTGAAGCTTTAATTTGCCAAAATGCCATTTTTAATGTTATTGTTCCATCATCATGTTTGGTTTGGTCTGGGTTCATGTTGCAGTCTAACCATGAAATACTTGATAAGGATAAAATGATCCTGGGTTAGATGAAGTAGCTATGCTCTCAGATTAGTTTTCCTGGCTAAATTTATCTACAAATGTTGTACTACTCAGGTAGTTTTCTGAAAATCAAAGCACCGGTATCACTGAACCTCTCTGAAATAGAAAACTGAAACTGTGAAGTTCATGAAGGCTGTTGTATTTGATGTTGCATTAGTTTTAGCCAGTTATACTATAAAGTGATTCTGCCACTTTTCTCTCTCTGAATTTTTCCTTTCATCATATTGTGGCATCTTTTTTCATTGCTGTACTTCAGGTATTCTTTTTATTTCAGCTTCAATGCTTGAAAGAGAGCTCACTCAAATTTCTCGGGAAACTAAATCATAGGGGACTGACCTTGCCTGCCACATACTTTAGGTCAGACCCTTAATTAAAAGCAGGATTTTCTGCTCTTTTTATAACTATCTCTCAAAAAAAGAAGCTCCTCTACTAACTTCCTCATTCCCTCATATGTCCTCCTTGCTGATGCCTTTACATCATCCTGTCTCTGTCCTTTACTGTCTCTTCCTTTTGCACACGTCTTGCCTGCTTCCTCTCCCGAGGTTCTCCGTGTCTGTTCTTTTTATTTCTCCTTGCTACTGTTCCTTACTCCCCTCTTGGAGTGCCGTCCCTCATCCTCCCTCTCCCTGTGTCTCGGCAGGTGGTGGAGATAGCTTTAAAGGTTAGCCCCATACTGGGAGCCCACATGTTCCAGCCCCTGCTGCCAGCTGTCTTCAGAGGGATTGTGGACGGAGAGGTAAGTTTTACGTTAACATCTTGCGCAGATCTGGACTGGGCTTACATAAAAGGACCTATAAAGATGTAGTTATATTACCTGTGGTGCATTTTCACTCAATTTCGGTCTTCTTTTGCTAAATGTTTAAAGATTTAACCTTATTAAACCTTAAAATACTTACTTAATAAGAGACTGTTACTGTATGTTCTTTGAGTTTGTCCTTCTCTGTCACATAAAAATGAATTCTTATGGAGACTACATAGTGACATTTATTGATCATCAGCTCAGTTAAATGTCCCAGGCTGCCTTTCCTGGATTCTGCTGTATCAGTAAACCCATCGTCCTTCCCCTTATCATGTCCTTTGCTTCATGTAAAGCACATGCAGCCACATGTGAGGTCATGCATTCACCTTGTGTGTGGTGTGTGTGTGCAGAGATACCCTGTGGTGATGTCCACCTACCTGGGAATCATGGGCCGCGTCCTGCTCCAGAACTCCAGTTTCTTCTACTCTCTGCTCACTCAAATGGCCTCTGAGTGCAGCCAGAAGGTGAGACTTGCCGTCCGCCCTTCGTTTCTGTCTCCTCAGCACATGCGCTTTGAATGTCTCAGAGAACTCCAAAGTGCCTTTTAAGAAGGAATCAGTCTGAACGAGGCTAAACGTAATGAGCCAAAGAATTGCAAATGGTAACATTCTCAGGCCCTATAGTTGTCCCCTCTTCACTGTGAAATTCTGACATTGTTGTTTTTTGTCTGACCCAGAGCAAAATTGATTTTGCCTTGTTTTGACACTGCTGCCCTAATCTAAATAAATGAAAGGCCTAGAGATGTCTCTCTGAGTTGTCTCTCCATCATCTTCTTTTTTGATGATAGAGGACAAGGCGGGGAGGTAAATGAGGCAGAACAAGCAGGGAAGGTCAGTTTCGCTGACTTTTATGACAACGGTAGACACATATTTTTAAGCATTAAAATAAAATCAGTATACAGTGTCTTGAGTTGTCAGACACTGTTTACGTCCCTCTGTCTTGTCCCCTTTCTACATTTTAATTGCTCCTCAGTTTGTCTCCTCTTTCTTCCTCCACATTAACCCTACCTCTTGTCCATCTCTCTTCCGTCCGATCTATCTGTCCTCATCAGATGGACCAGTTGTTGGGCAGCGTGATCGAAATGTGGGTCGACCGCATGGACAACATCACTCAGCCTGAGAGGAGGAAGCTGTCATCGTTGGCTCTGCTTTCCCTCCTACCATCTGACAACAGGTGAGAAACATTCATCATTCATTTTATGTGCAGATGGGGCTTTGAGCTGGTGAGAAGTGGGAAGCATTCACCCTGTCAGCTGACATTAGGTCAAATAAGGGGAAAGTGAAGACAAATGATTTATTCAGCTTTTGTTTGTCTGTGTAGACCATAGCTGGGGGAACGATCTTTCTCTGGGAGCTACGTGGCGTCAAATGTGTTGTCACTGACAATAGAGATTATTAGCTGTCGTTAAAAAGTTGATAATGGATTTTCTACCCTACAGCTGTAATATGTTGCGCAAAATAAACAGCTTAACAAGTGTCACCATAACAACATATGGGTGCCAGTGAGATGTGACAGCAGCACAGCGCACATGTATATTCACTGTGGAGGCATATGTAGGCAGTGGAGTGTCCACACATGCTTTTAGTGTTAATTTCTGTAACGAAAACTATGAGTAAATGTGTTCTTCAACAACCTTTTTTCCATGACTAAGAGGAGACCATGGCGAGAATGTCATTAAATACTAACTGTGATAAATGCAATTTGTTTAAAAAAAGACAAGACGTAAATGTAGTTTCAAAATTATGGAAGAAATCTTTATTCATTGACACAAAGTAGGATACAATTTTTTTTGTTTGTTAGTTTTTTTCAGTCACGACTCGGAGTAGCTTATATCAGTTACTTTACAGAAAGCAAGTTAAAGTTAACAATGACAACAACAGGACTTGTGAGACAGAAACACGGTTATATTTGAGCCCATTTTAGTTACAACGAAGGAAAATAACAAATGCATTGCTTTATCAGAAAGGAAGCAATGTGCTATAAACTAGCTGTTAAGCTGCTACTGCCAACAGGAAGGGACACATTAAGGCTCACATTTTATTATCTGTACGGCTGTCATTGTTTTCTAATAGTTTTCTAGAGAGTACTGAGCCACCTGCCAGTTGTTTTTTCTTGGTTCAAAATAAATACACTAATCAGAACATGTCATATTTATTCTTTAAACTGATCCCACCAGACCGCTCGACCAGACCCTTTCTGCAAAGCTGCATTCTTAATCATCCAACCTGTGTGTTCCATCAGATAATGATAAGATGATAAATGTGAAAAAAGCTCAACTAAAGAAATATTGGTTTGGGACTATATTGACTGAAATTATCAATATAATCTCAAGAGTAAGACTGAAATGTCAACAGTTTTCATTGATTAAAACTCTTCTAAAATAGTTACAGTTAAGACCAAGATGCCCAAACTTTTATTCCTCTAAAACTATATAAAAAATGGCTGAAGTTGGCTAAATATGATAAAAACTAACAAGGGCATTTGACACAGCACTAAGATTATATAAAAGAAAAATAGCTGACAAATGAAAACTACATGCTTTACGCGGTTCTGTCAGGAAGTAGAGATGACTTTATGTCCAGCAGAATGGGGGCACTTCTGAACATGCTGACACATAGTTTTACATAAAACATGTTCTACAAGTTTATGTTCTGTTTGACTTACGACTTCTCTTTCTGGACTTGATCCCACAGTCTATAACGAGAGACACTCAAAGTGACTTAATAGACTTTAATCTGTAAAAGATCACTTTTTTAATAAGGGCATGAGGCACCCCTCTGTGCTTGTGTGTGTGCGCGCCGACTTCTGCGAGGTAACTGTGTGTGTCCACTTATGCCTCTGTGTGTGTGTGGGACCACAAGTGTTGACCACAGCTTGTTGAATTATAGTGGGCAACACCATCAGGGTCAACATCTCTCAGCCGTGTCAGTGAAGAGGCAAGCACACACACAGAAAACACACCCTCTTAGATCAAAACTTCTGATGTTGTTCAGTGTGAAGTTTTTTAAGGCTGTTACCTGAAATATTAGATCATTTTTACTGAAAGAGATGGTTTGCTTTACTGAAAATTCAATTAGCTCTGTCGGTTGTATCTTAGGTGAAAAGTAACTGGAGTATCTACCATCTGCATTTATACATGATGATGTTCGGAGTGTATAGTTGAACTTAATGGTTTCACTTGATATATACCTGAGCCATGATGTCAAAGTTGTGCTCCCACATTTGTTAACCAAAAACTAGACTAGGTCACAAAGTTAAACCTACATTTTATAAGCTAGAAGTTTGTTCTCCTGCCTCAGTCTTCACACAATTAGGCTGTTACCTGCACCTGAGTGTGACAGAGAGGCTGTGTGGCAAACTTTGAACAAAAAGATGTTCTTCGCTTGCCATCAAAAGACTTTCTCCCATTTCAGTTTCGAAGTGAAACTTCTCTTGAAGTGGTTCAAAGGAGTCACTGTGGGGTTTAATGATAAACTTGTCTTGTGATGTCCCATTTCACTGTATGGTATTGCATGTTTTTTATCAAGATTTTGGGAAGCTCAGTTTTTCTGCAATCCAGATATGGTAATCATAGATGTAGACAGGCATGAAATCCTTTGTTACACCCCCGTCCTTGGTCTCCAACAGCAATTGATTATGACAGCCTCGGCTGGTTGAGCACTGCATGACAAATCAACTTTCTCATATACAGTCATAACTAAAAAAGGAAGACGTCCATATTTTCCCCCTAAATATTATCTAACAGTCTTTTTTTCTCTAAGATATAGCAAAGTATGTCACGTTAATTTAAAATCGGAGGTGGTCTAAATCCTGTCTTACTGGTGTTGAACAATACATCTCAGTCACAATGATTCGACTGATAAATTATTGTTTTTCACCTTAATGATACAAATGATTTTGAAAGGAAGTCCCTCATTGAAAAATCAGCAATAACAAGAAAATGTTAACTTTGACAAAACTTTTCCAGCCACCCTTTCGCAAACAGACGTTAGCTGTTATGTTTAGCAGACAAACGATAAGAGCTTGTTAGAGAATAATACCACTTAAATATGTGATTAAACAGGGCTGCCTGATAAGTGCAGCCGATCGCCTGATTATTATTTACAAAATTTGTATTTGAAGTTATTATTTACAGGCTGTTTTTTTTCTGATGTCCTTAAAAAAAACTTCACATTATCTGGAAAAAGGATGAAACAGAAGGTCAATGGATGAAATTCTCAACATTAAGTGTAGACCAGATAGCTGTTATCTTTAATTATAATTAAATATGTTCCATTCAGGACTCTGAAATTTTGACTGCTATTGTATAAATGTGTTGCAAAAAAAAAGACCTTAACTTTATCTGAGCACTTGTGGGAACAGCGAGACAGATAAGTGAAGTGTGTCCTCAAACAGAGGTGGAATCCTTGTCTGTTCCTGGTTCACCACAACTCCTTTGTCATACAGTATTTGGAAATGGAACAAAATGTGAATACAAGAAGCAGTAGTAGTAATTCTGACGACATCCGCATATACATTTTGTCGACTTTACCTACCGTTAAATTTTAATGTCTGTATTATGCACAGCTGTACAGTAGAAGGCACTGCTGGGGATTAGCTTCAAGGCATAAAGTGAAAAGTGCTGTGAAACAGCTGCAGGCATGTGATACATAGGGAAATGATATCACAATGGAGGAAAAAGCTTTCTTTTATAAAACTGCAAAAACCAGTTTGTCTGCTTCATTTGAGTAAAGGATGGATCGTCTGTCCAAGACATGGTGAGCTGTTACAGTAGAGCTGGCGAAGTTTGTATTGCATGAAATATATTGCGTATCTTGTAAGACATTATACATTAGGTGCTGTCATTTAGAATAGCATCTCTGCTGTTAATGCTATTGCATTATTGTTCATCAGTGTCAGATAACCTTGTTATAGCCTCTTTCACAGATTGATTTTTATTGAATCTGTCAACTACGTTTTTGCTTACAGACAGGCTTCATTCTTTAAATACATGAATGTCCTGTTTGTCCTTTGATAAGCTGTACTTCTTACTTTATCAAACTTTTATGCAATCTAAGGCCTCTAATGTTTCATTTTGTGTTTAACATGCAGAGCCATGAGGTCATTTTTATTGAAGACTCCTTTAATCATCAGAACCTCTTATTCAGCTTTTTTTCCTCCTCAGTACCAGTTCATCATCACTGACAGTTTGCATTTCGGTGGCAAAGCTTCTGTACAGAGATGTCAATACTCAACAAGAACAAGGACATAAATCAATACGCACATCTTACTCGCCTGGATCTGCTCCTCTCACATTTTACATAACCATGATAATAACAACATCTTCTCAGAGTTGTTACTTCATATTAGAAGAGATCAGATATTCTTTTTGCATACGTTAATTTGTTTGTTACGCATCAAAGGCCTTGATTAACTCTTATATATAATTTAGACATTTGATCTGCTCTGTTGACTGTAGCATACCACAGAGCACAAATGTAGGTTGTAATTAAACAATGTCACAGAGCCCATGCAATTATGAGTAAATTATTAGTGGTTGAAGAAACTTTTCTCCATTATTGATATCATGTGATTCCTATAATTGTTGCATTTATTCACACATATTTTTAGTAATATATGGATTTTCGATTCCTAATCCTTTGTCCATAAGGGTTATCAGAATATTTCTCAATATGATTAATAGATTTGATATAAATTGCATATCCCATGGATTCAGTTTTTTCAACTTTCACACCAACCTACATATGTCCTGATGAGAGCTAAGCACTCACACTTGGGCTGTTTGGGCTCTACTCTAATGATCCAAAATCAATGACGCTAAGCAGAATCAAATGTAATCATGAATGCTTATTTGAAAACCATTTGCAAACACCTCATCTGGAACACATCCAATATACTATAAGGTTTTTATGATTAAGAAAGAGGTTTTATAGTAGTGTGGCACCGCTTCTGTAAAGAGAAAAGATTTTTACCATAGACTGTTAATCTGTAATTGCTACTGAACACATAAAATCTAGTTGATGAAAAATTTAATTGAAAACAATTCAGCACTCTGAAAAGGAAATTCACCTTCAAAATGTCGTTTTGCGTGCAGCCCTCACTGGTCACTGCCTCCCTGCAGCCCCCTTGTCTTTATAGAGTCCCGATGAGGCTTTTGCCGCTGCGACTAGTTTTGTCTTTGCACGCAGCCCGTCAGCTTTCAGGTCATGTTTCCACTTCCGTTGATTTGAATGGCAGGCACGGAGCGGCAGCACTAGTCAGCCATTAGAAAGTAATCACTGGAGAGGTGTTGGACTGGATAGAATTAGAATTGACAGACATGTTTAAATGCGTGATAAAGGATCTTTAATACGTTGCCTGCATCCAGTTGTTGCCACGGCTGCCAATTTGAGACTATTATTAAGAAATTCGGGGCAGAGGTGTTCGGGGATGTATTTTACTCGCCCAGGATATTAGCAGTGAAACGCTGCTGACTGAAAGGAACAACTATTTAATATTCTCCTGCACAAGTCTGTCAGAAATTGCCTACAATATTTATTAGCCTCAAACATACATTTTGCCTTTCTTCTACTTCTTATATACTGGAACTTATATATACTTGTATGCAAAAATGGGATATACAGGAACAGCTCAGCTTTCACATTATTTCAGTCTTGATGTGTGCATTTACAGTACGAGCATATACTTCACACATAAGAGACATGTCTATGTTATGTGCCTGTCATGCACTGATTTTTTTTTTTTTTTTTTTTTTTTTTTTTTCCCCTCGCCAGACTTCGTGCTCAGTGAGCTTTGCGCAGCATTGCCTGGGGTCTACCTAGCCAAGTACTCGAACTGACAGAACCTTTGATGCATCAGTGCCCACACCCACACATACTTACTCTTTGTGTCTTTGTATTCTTTCCCCTCCCTGCTTTTCGTTCCGATTGACATGGGAAAACCTACTTCCTTTTCCAGCGCTTTCAAAGAATGACTCCAATCATTCGTCAGCGGCTGCCGTTCGTCTCCGAGCTCCGGTGGTGGGTTTTGTGAGCCGGCATATTTTAGAGATCTCAGGTACAGCAAGCCTAGACTCCACAGTACTTGTTCCCTGGAAGAATGATGGAAGCTGCTGTAATAAAAATACAGAATAAATGTGTGCTTTTTACTGCTGAAAAATCACCCTTATCATATGCAATTGATGCAATGGGAACATACTTTGTAGGATCATAAAAGTGGAGAAATGTTTTCAATGCACTGTTACCCACATGATGGTTTTTTTCATTACCCTATGCCTCTCTCTCTTTTTTTGAAGTAGTAAAATGTTCAAGCCAGGTGTGTTAATTCCAAAAGCCAAAGGTGAGACGGTGAGGACGAGATGCATAAAGACAGAAAAATCTAGTCGTGTGTGCTGCAATGTGTGTTGATGGATGGCAGAGAAACCCTTTTCTCTGGATGGCCATATTTTTTTTTGACAGACAATTCATCACATTCGATGTTGCCAGGATTTAACCTCAACCAGTGCTCTCTGTTGTTAATGTTGCTCTTGACGACCATTTGCTTCTCTGGCCGAATCCCAGTCTCTCTCATTCAAACACATGCACACACACACACACACACAGAGCGGCTGATGAGATTAATGATCTTGCGTGTGTCCTCTGTGTGTTATCAGCGTGATCCAGGACAAGTTCTGTGGCATCGTCAACATCTGCGTCGAGGCGCTGCACGATGTAATGACGGAAGATCCCGAAACAGGCACCTTCAAAGAGTGAGTATGCATGTTTGCTTCTGTTTCAAAACAAAGAAAAGCGAATGCATAACTGCTCCCTGAATCACACTTTTCAAACCTTCCAGTCATTCTTTTCACGAGTGAGTGAAAGTTTGTAATTGAACAAAAGCTCATGCATGATGAATGAGAATTGAAATATTTGTTTTGAAAGCACTCGAAGCCGTAGCGATTGCAGATGTGCCGCTGAAGCTTGACTTTCTCAAAAACAAAGCTCTCGAGAAAGTTTTAAAATTAATGATATGAATAGATTTAAAAGCAATCCTGCACTCGTTGATCGTGACAGTGTGCTGAAGGAGGCAGAGTGGGAGTGTTGGACAGGACACATTTCTCTTGAAAAATAATGGCCTGTGAAATGGGCCAGAAAACTCTTGCTCCCTGTGGAAGGAGACACTAACCACAGCCCCCCATTCGAATCTGCTCCATCACCCCCCCTCCCCCTCCTCTGCCTCTCTGTCCTGGTATCATGGTGCTCATTTCTTAGACGTCACACTCCTTTTTTCTACATCCTCCAAAGATGTGCCAGTGTGAAATGAACTGAAAAGTTGGGTGCAGAGGTTAGCGCAAATGTTTCTTTATTCGCCAGTGATGTGTTGAATTGTTTTGGTTCCCTGTTGTGCTTCATAAACGGACAAAAGTGTGTTTGTGGATGCACGTTTCCTCTGACTTTTATTCGCTGTTTGTAAAGGCAATCAACCGAGTCAGACAGCCGTGGGTATTGTAATCTTTCTGCCTGTATTTAGGAATTATGTAAAGTTTCAAATAAACAGACTTTGCTTTTATTCCCCTGTTGTCATAAGTGGTTTGGAATTGTTCTTGCGTGGTGTGGAATAAGAATGACAGTCCTTACTGCCATGGATAACTTCAGTAAAATAATGGGCCAGTTGGCGAGGTTGTTCAGCATCCAGTGTTATTATAGGAATTCAGTTACTATAAAAGAAATGGTGAGTTTGAATTTTTGTGCTGTACCTAACTGTACAAGATCAATGTGTAACATTTGATTACTACAATTCTCATTCAAAAAATGTTTGGATTAGAAAGCTATTGTATTCTGTTTTACTTACTTTTCACATAGCATTTCACATAAAAGTTGTAGTTCATATTCAGCAAAGTTTTAGCTGTAGAAGTTTTAAAGAAAAAGAAAAAATGCAGCCGTATGTTTAGTATTAAAACATTACTTTAAACCTACAATAACTGATTTTTTTGGGGGGGCAGCAGAAATAAGTTGTGAATGCAACATTAGCAGCAGTATTATCTTTTATTTAAAGTCATGAGTTTCTGGCCACCTGATGAATCTATGTCCAATATTCACACTCTCTCAGCTCTGTTTCACCAACTCCTGAGGGAATTATCTGGCTCTTTAGCTGCCTAATGCTTTAATATATTCACCAGCTAGTTGTGTCTGATGGCCTTTTGGTGTTTTTCTCCTGAAAATAGCTGCCTGCTGTGGCCAATAACGAGGAAATAAGATCAATGAGAGTGATCCAAACAGTGTAGTTGTGAGATGGAACTTGCTATAGAGCTGCAGATTTGGGTGATAATTCTAGAAAGGTTTTTGTTATTTCACACATTATTATAAAAATATTGGTTTTAACTGCTTTAAAAACGTGTTCACACCAGAAGAGAAAGAATGCATTGTAGTTACGAAGCTGCATTTCTAGCACATATCTCTTTTCTCTTCTTGGCGGTGGAATTTAACTTGTATATTGTTTGTTTGAGTGTCATTAGTTAGACTTTAGTGGAAGTTATTTAAAATTTCTGATCACGAGTTATCACATGCTGCTGGTCAAAGTCACAAAATGTGACATTCAAGACCCCGCTACGTTATCTCGCCTCACAATAGCGATTAAATAACAAGGACAAAGGAAATAAAAGACCATACACAGACTTTGGACTGAGCACAAAGGTTTCGCTTGTAATTCTCTCTGCATACAGATGAAGCAATATGAATAGCAGGCAGAGCTGAGCATTAGAGTGCCAGAGGGTTCAGTCCTTTGTGTGTGTGTGTGAGAGTGTGTATCCACACTGCCTGTTCTGAAATTGTCTCCTACTGTGCAGGTTTATGTGTGGTTATTAATATTGAGTTGGATATTATTGTGTTTGCAGCTGCATGCTGATGAGCCATTTTGAGGAGCCCAAGCTGAGTGATGATGAGGAGCCACCAACTGAGCAGGACAAGAGGAAGAAACTGGTCAGTCAAACACACACACACACACAGTGAGGATCTAATTTGCAATCACTAAAGCCTTTCTTCTGTCATTCCATTCTCATTTTTGATTCTACACAAATGGCCTCAATAATGTAATGCTTTCTGTCAATTTTACTGAAGTGTCTTACTGTCAGTCCTGTGATCACAAGTATAGACCCCACTCCCTCATGGTATCCTTTCTGCTGCACTGGCACTCATAATACAAGATTAAAACCCTCAACAAAAATAAACCCCATGATTTAGAGCCCTGGAAAAAAACATGTTTCTCCAGTAAGCACAGAAAAGAGGTGGTCACTTCATACACTTGTTAGTCACATGCCACTTCAGAGACATCTCTCAGCTTCAATAGCTGCTGCAGCTTTTCATGCACCACATAATCACTTCTGAGTACAGTCCCTGGACACACGCATGCTACACAGCAGCATGCTTCAAGTCACTTTAGGTAAGCATGGATGCTGCTGAGTAGCTATAAATTGCTCCCAGGTCGGTGATGTATACCAATTAAACAGTGCGGTGATGCATGAGCGTGCATTCTATATGAGGATGCATTCCTCTGCTGCTCAGTGTCACGCAGTGGAAGCTCAGAAATTGTAACACTGCTTCATATTGTATTCATATTGTTTAATTATGATGCCAGTGTTTGTGTGTGGTCTTCTCCAAATGAGCGCCTGAGCAAAATTAAATTTATACACATATTTAATGTCATTGGTGTTTGATTGAAGAACAGCTGTATTTACTTTCTAGTGTGACTTTATGTGACTTTTCCCCTCTGTGTGTGTGTGTGTGTGTGTGTGTGTGTGTGTGTGTGTGTGTGTGTGTGTGTGTGTGTGTGTGTGTGTGTGTGTGTGTGTGTGTGTGTTTGCTGGGCGGTATCCCAGTGCACTTATCACCTCAGCCCAGACCCTGACTTTTTGCTCTAGGGAATAGAAAAGAGGAGACTTAAAGTCGCACCTCTCTCTGCCTCTTAATTCATGTGGGTGTGGGGACGTGCATGAATGTGTGTGTGTGTGTGTGTGTGTGTGACGGATGTGCCCACATGGAACAGTTTGCAGTTTGAGGAGAAAGTTAATGAGGACGGAAACTCGTGGCATTTTTTGAACATTGCCTGACTCCAGTTTGGTTCTTTTGTGGCTCCTCTCTTTGGCAGGTGTGTGCATGTCTGTGTAAAAGCATTTTTGTGTATACAAATGTGACTAGGACCACTTTCTCACAATGAATAGCCACCACAATAAATAGTCTTGTTTGTGCCTCAGTGCCTCACTTTGCTGAATATATTCAGACAATGGACAGTCAATGTGCTGTGCAAGTCTGTGACGCATCAGTCAATAAAATATGGAACTTTTTACTAAAATTTAAAGCAATCACATCCACATTGCTTCATTATGTTCAAGTGTGCTTTCACTCCGTAACGTGCAAATTTTGTTCAGCCAACTTTCATCAGAAGCTGCCATGTATGTCCACCATCTGCAAGGTTAGGTGTCTGGGTCTGCTGCATTGCCAGTCAGGCAGCAGGTATGAAAGCTGGCACTTGAGACGTAAGATGTCACCTCTTGGGGAATGAAGAAGCTTGAGCGAGTGGGGGAGGTGAAGCAATACCAAATAGATAGAGGTGGATTCACCTTCATGCACAGCACTGGTCTTAGAGTCAAAGTCCTTTTCCGGACAGGTGCGTTGGACACGATTCCCTGACTGAGCCCTGCTGTGTTTGAGTATTCCCCTTCATAGTTCACATGAATAATATGCTATGACATTACTTTGAGAGAGAACAAATATTATGTTAAGCAGAGCTAGACAGATGTGCCACCTTCATGTAATATTGGGGTGATCGTAATAAAGAGTTTCAGAGGTTGTAAATAGCATTCACATTAACATCCAGGTCATAACTGTGATTGGGGAAACTCTGAATTAGCCGATCTATCCGACTTAGCACTTACTATTACAGAAGTGCTGACAACCAAACAAATATAGATGCCTCACATCAGCAAAAGGACGCCGTTCAATGTAATTAAACCCAAACTAAATGGATGTATTGTTTTTCGTGTGACTTCTGGGACCTTTGGCCAAACAAGTCTCGAGCAAGACTAACATGGCCGTTTCCCATGTTGAAACTCTTTAAAGGCTGTGACTTTCAACTTTCAAAGTTATTGCATATGTATGTACTTTGCCTTAAAATTAACCCGAGAAGAAACTCTTTTGCTGACTATGTTAGATAGTAAATGATTTTAAAGCTGTTTTGTGCCGCAGAAGCAGAAAGAAAATGAGCAATTTACATTTGTAATTGTTTTATTCCACTTTATGGGCTACAAGGTGTTGTATGTGTCAATAAGAGTTTATGTTATACAGCAGTATAGGAAGTCTGTTCAGAATAATTTTCATCATGATGCTGAGAATATTAAAGGAATGGCACAGGTTGCAGGATAATGTTTCTCCAGTGCTGGTCAATGAGTAGGAAAAAATGGTTTTATTTAATTTTTTTATATATATTTTTGGGGTGTTTATGAGACAGTAATAGTAGAGATAACAGGAAATGAGTGAGCGAGATCTTTTAAAAAAAACATCTTCATTTATCTTTATTTATTAGCTCTCATTTAAGAGGCAAAGCATGTGTCACACTAGACTTTATGTAATTACAAAATAATGAGCCTAATAGTTTAAATTGATATATGCTGTATTTATTGATGACATACTAACATTCTGGTAATGGTGACAAATGACCAGTGAGCCACGTTTGACAATGTTCAAGCTAATGATGACTGACAGCCACTAAAGGAAACAGCTGTGTACTTGAAGGGTTTGTAATACGGAGCATGTGATGTGGGAGTTCTGTGGGGGGGGGCACTGACCACCGCTCAGTGTAGCATTGATGGGGACATAAAGCTTTTAGTCAGAGCTAACCAGCCATGAGGAGCTACTGCCAGACTCTCTGTATCTCTGCTGGAAAGACAAGGAGTCTGGTGCAGCTTTGACTGTCACTAGAAGCACATTTACGGCCCCTTGAGAGAGACCCTGTGTAGGTATTTGTTTGTAGCAGCTCTACTACGAGAGGCTTGCATTCCTGTGAGGGAGCATCGGCACATAATCAAAGCCATGCTGTTTCTCAAGGTTGGTGTTCATCAGCCTTAAATAGCTTGTTAAGCTCTAAATATAGCAAAGTTATTGGCGGGCTGATGTGTTGTGTTTTCTGCCAGTGAAGAAGAATAAATCTTCATGTGCGACACGTCTCTCCTCATGAGATGCATGTGTTGCTGGCCAGTAAATGTAATCATTTAGTGTGGTTGCTCTTTAAGCTGCTGGGTTAACAGTATAGGAACTCTTGAAGTGCGTCCAATATGAAATGTCCCCCAGATCATTTAGAAGCCAAGTGAAACCTCTGAATCAAAAAAAAAGAGGCAGTGTTATAAAATATTATGCAGAGGGCAAAGCATCTTTTTGGTTCCCTGCCCGGAACTGACAAGGTCATTTAACTGTTGTTGCCGGTGCAGAGAATGGAAAGAGGAAAAAAAAAATCTTGGAAGGAGAATGAAATGCCTGCAAACTGCAAACTTTGAAAGCCTGTCGAATTCCCATGGTGTCGGTGTGTCCCCTCAGCACTTGTCAAACTGTGTGTGCATTTGGGAGCAAGCACATTTGTTTACTGTGTCCATCAAAGTCATGACTCAAAATGTTTATGATTATTCTTCAGCATGTAGACTCGAAACTTGATTAAGTGTTACTAGTGAATAATAAGAGCACTATTTCAGTTGAATGCAGTGTTTGATAGTGAGTCTTCAATATTATATATGTAGGTCATTCAGACACTGAATGTTTCATATTTGTTGACTCTATAGTTTGTGTGTTCAGCTGCTCTGGACAGACAATGAAACATATTGCTCTGTCCTCAAATTTGAAGCATAAAAATTAACTAAAATTTCATAATAAATATCTTTGAAATGCTCAGGCCCACAGTCTTGAGTAAAACTAATTACTGATTACTAAAATCTGATCAAAATTATTTACACAAACACCTTGTACTTGTGTGTGTGTTGGTTGATGAGACTGATATTGTCACAAGGCTCATTTATTTATCTGCACAATTCTGCAAACCACACCTACACTTGAGTTTGATATTTGATGAAAACAAAACTGTGGGAAGGAAAATGCAAAGAATCTAAATAGTCAGCACTGAAATATTTGGCTTCAGTTTATCTTAGGATGTCCTGAATGGCTCGGTGTGTCTCCATCGATCATTCCACTCAGAGGTTGTCTTCAGCTCTTAAGATTTATGCTCCCTGTGGGAGGAGAGGCCGCCTCACCACTGCCGCCGTCTTCTGATTTGTCCCTAAATTTGACTTGTCATGTTTTTTCTGCTCATGAAGGGAGACTTTGTTTTGTATTTTGGAAGCTGTTGACTGTTCACTCTATCTTGTCTGGGATTTGTAAGGGTCCCTCACTTTGATCTGAGTGTTCCAGGCAACTAGACTGGGCTAACTGATGCTGTGTTTGGGCCTCGGTACATAATGCATCATTTGATTCTTGCGCTTCATCTACAAGGCCAGCACCATCAAACAAGAAGAAGGATAGGCGACATCAAAGACTCTCTCCGCTGGGTACTAATGACATGGGCGCCGTCTGTTGTGCTGCGATGGCACACACCCACTCAAGCCTATTCTCTTTTTACACACTAGTGTACGACACATATACCAGGTTATTGTGCTGCCTCTGTGTGAGTAGCTGCCAATGACTGATTCGTCTCCAACATAAAAACTGAAGACAAAGGTGTCCCATTACACACAATTGTACAGGCAAAATGGGATGTAATGATGGGGCGGGTTGCAAACTGTGTTCAATGAATAGTGATAGAGGCCACATATGGTATCATGTATTGAATCAGCCAAACATCGGCCAAATCCAAGCTATTGTACTGCGTCACAGTTTACACCGCTTACACATTTTATTTGTAGGTTGTTTTTTTATTCTTTGTCGAATCATTGAGAAATTGTCCATCTCAAGCTGCCCCATCACAATGAAGGAAAGTGGAAAGAATTACATTTTTAAAACTTGAAAGGCCATTCCAAATACATTATTCTGCTTACCTGGAATATTCTACAGACTTTTCTGTGAATTATTTCCACTTTTTCCTTTCAAACCTCTAAAAAAAAAAAAAAGTGAGAGCTGTTGACAGCACTGTATGGAAATTATGTATAACCAGGATGTTGCTTTTGGGTTTTTCTCGTCATTTTTCAATGCTATGAGCACCTCTAATGAAACTCCATTGTACTGTGACGGCCAATGTCAGTGATGCATAACTTAAAAACTTTAATATCCAAACTTTTTGCATAGCTACATACCACAAGACTGAATCTGATTCTATGCAGACTACACACAGAATCTACCCTTTTACCATTTATAACAGGGGTTAAATGTCTTTCTCAATGGCACACCAGCATCAGTTGTAAAGGAAGGACTGTTGAGTTTCATGTAAAAACCTACATGGAATTATTCTTTCAATGTAACAGTTTTTTGGTGACAAATATCTCTACGTAAAAATCTACATTAAAGAATATGATTTTATTTGAGTGAGTAGTTCTACAGATAAACTGAATGTATGAAAGCCAAATTCAGGTTCACAATTGTACTTTTGTAATTGTGATCGCTTTCTCTTTCTCACATTTCCTGTTTCCCCTTTCACTGGTGTAATGATAAAAGATGAGATATGTGGCTCTTTGCCCAAGAGGTTACACTCACTCTTTAGCACCAAGTCTTGGCATTAAACTTCATGCCAGTCAGACTCATGGTGTATTATATCACAGCTGTATTGCAAAATCCCAGCTGCATACCCTCGTTTTATTAAGTTTTTTTAAAGTCCCATTTGGTATCCGCTGTTTATTGTTTAAGTGGTTGCGATTTATTTCAACAGAATGCTCGGTTTAGTCATTTATGGCATTTGTTCAGGATGTGTAACTGATGAGTTTTTTGTTCCAGGCAATTAGGCTAATGAGTTGGTTTTCAGAAGTGCGTCTTTCTGCTATTTCATATTGGAAATAGTGCTACATATGATAGCATAAAGAACATTAGGCGCACAGTTAGAACAATTGTTTTCCAATTTAAAGGTTTTAATGCAAATTTTGAATTTAAAAACAAATAAGGACTGAGCACATGTCAATTCTGAGAGCAGCTGAAGGTGGTCACAGCGTAGCCCAGACAAACAGTTACAGGAATGAGTTTGTGTTGGTTTTGTGTAAAATAATTGTTTAACCATATTTATTAATGTGTCATGTGCTGTCCATGTTTTGACTTAATGAATACTCAGAAAATACACTAGAGATACTAGAGACCTTTTTGGGTCTAATTAAGGATGTTAAATTAAATTTAAGTTAAGTTAAATTTTAGCAAGATTGTTAAAATATGTAGTACATGCAGAAGAAAGTCATTGACTACATGTTTGTGCCTTTTTTGTTCACACTTGTGGTTAAAATCCCTCAGAATCAGCTTAATGTTACAGCGTCAAACTAATGAAGTGTAGGAAATCCAATATCCAACTTTTTCTTTGTTTTACCCTTTTCTTAAAAGAATAGCTCTGCCTAAATATTCTGAAAATTTAGTGGATATTTGGCTCAAACATATTTCACTTTCTTTTCTTACAAAATTAGCAAGAATTTGCAAAAAGTTTTGATAAGAATTAGTCATAATTGCTCAAATTTATGCAGTATCCAACCCTGGCATGGATGATGGAGCACGGCACATATTTGCTCCCCCTGTAATCCAAAAGAGGCTTAAGTAAAATTCCAATCAGAGGACCTCCTCCAGTAAAACCTTTGCTGATTGAATGGGGTTTTGAAAGGGCATCCCATTAAATGCACATGCTTTGAAAACTGAGACGAGGAAGATAAAGAATTTTAGTATTGCATTGTTGCCCTGTGGCTGTTATTGCTCAGAGTGAATGGAAAATATTTTTCCAACGTTTATTAATTAGTCAGAATTATTTGGTGTAGATTAGCAAAAAAAAAAAGGCTGATTTAGTTCCCTTAAACGCAGATTCCATTAACTGTGCATGCTTTGATGTTTAAGAATGGAAATGATAGAAAATGATGCCTATTACATTATTACCCAGCGGCTGTCAATGCTCAGAGTGAACTGAAAATGCTTTCTGATGCTTTGATGAACTGCCGATTAATCACGAAATTGTTTTGTCAGTCGGCAGTTTTTCATTATTTCATTTTAATGAACAATCAAACTGAATGTGGAGGTCCTCCAGAGGTATATATTTATAGGAAATGAGTTTCACTGTGTTATCGATTCACTCTGGGCCGCACAAAGCATTAGTAATGAAGACTTGCCATTCTTGCTTTATTATAGCTCCTAGTCTCAAGCAGACCATCAGTGTCAGCATAATTTGGTTTTGTTGAATAACAGACCTCTTTGACAGCGTTATTTTGCAGCACAAGATATAAAGATTCGCCTTTGTGCTGCCTAAGGCGTGCAGAGCTATCAAAATTAGTTTTCATCTCAGTCGCTTCTCAGCTCTACAGTCATTTGTCTGCGAGAGTACGGGGAGCTGTAGGTTCTAGAGTGTCACATTGCAAATATGTCGTAATCTGTGACTTTTTAAATTAATCAAAAGTTAACTACAGTGATTAAAGCAATGGTAATAGGGTTACTCGGAGATGCTGTATATTACATGAATGGACTCAAACTTGTATTTCACTTATAACAAAGTGGAGTTGGCGTTGTCAGCAGAGTTAGACTTAATTCCCCTCCAAATGGATGGGATTCAAAAGTTATTGACCCATCTTTTTTATGTTTTATTTTTTGTAATTGAATCACTGCAGATGTCCTTTAAAGCAAATCTGCAGATTGACTTGTGCACTAGTTCCTTCTTTGATTCTCTTTTTCTCACTTCTCATTTTGCTTGTGTCATTTTTGTTTAGCCAAACGGTGTCTGAGAGCAAGAATTTAATTCCCAACGACTGCTTTACTGTTGCTGTTGTGTGTGTGACAAATAAAGAACTAACATATCTAAGAACGGCCAGATGTTAAAATATAAAGCATGCAGCACCAGGGACTGCTAGAATTGTTTTGCCCACTTACGTCTCTACCTGTCTGTACGTTAATGTTGCAGCTGTGCAAATCAGATGATGATGCAGCCAAAAGTGTGTTTAGTGTTTTCACCTGTCAGCTCTCAGCTTGGATGTGTAGGGAGTTAATTAGTCGGATTCAAGTAATGAGAATAATTGATCTTTGCTCTGACAATTCAGTTGTTAAATTGTTCTTAATGTATCGTAATTACCAGTGTGAGGATTATTCAATCTGCATGTGGCTCATTACAGTGGAAACCAATCTGTATGGTTTTAATAGGTTCCTGTAAGAGCTGAAACATCACCCTTAGATGGTCTTAGAGGGTCCTACACTTGTCTTAATGCTGGCAGCTCCACGGTGGCGTCTGAAGCTTGCGATGTTCTCTTGATGCCTTTATAAATCAGGATGGGATTGGAGAATAAACTGGCCCATTAATAAAGTTATTTTTGTATTGAGCCAGCACTTGCACAACAGATACTAGTGAAACAGAAAGCCCACAGGGTGTGAGGTGTCCAGCACCATGAATCAAGTTCTCCCTGGATAATTCACAGGAAACGAAAACTTTTAGCTCAAATCTGAAGATTACGTCGGCACACAACACTGGATTATTTAGTCGAGTGTCTGATTTTTTCAGACCAAATTTGTGCATTGTTCTGTCCAGTAGATCAAAACAACCAAGCATAAGTTCAAACTTGACAAGATAGTAAAAAAGCACAAGTTTGACTGAGTTGCTCACCTGAGTTTGTGTATGCATTTCATATGCATTGCATTTTTATCTCCACCAGGTGTAGAGTGTGTGTATGTATATATGTGTGTGTGTGTGTGTGTGTGTGTGTGTGTGTGTGTCTAATCTTTGTTGTGCACATTCACACCACCATGTTAAAGCTCCTCTCATGGTTGCAGTGATTCACATTTTTTTAATTCAATTGAATTTTCTGTTGTTATACCGCTGTTAAATACTGCTGACTCCTCACTCCTCTCATGCCAATAGGGGCCCCAAGCGATAAACAGCTGCCTCAGATTGGAATCTGGTTTCTGCTTGGAACACTTGTTCCTTTTAAAGGATGCGGACAGAATGACATCGTTGCTACCGAATTCATGTCAGATCAGTCGCCAAAATTTGGTACTTTGCAAGTGAGTTTTTGTTGTGAATTGAAATAAATAATGCTCACAATTCCTCTTGAGCATATTGCAGACTTGCTTTTTTTTTTTTTTTTTTTTTAGCAATGTTTGCCAACATTTCTGACATTCGACTTGGCAGAAAGTTTTATCTTATATTCAGCCTGCAGATGAATTCCTCACACAATACATGATGATCCACTAAAGTTAAGTGTGATGCAAAATAAATAAATCCCTGTTCTTGTTATCTGTGCCGCCGTCCTCACTCTGTTAGTTTTTATTAGTTTTTGAGTGAGAGGGACCAGAGGTGTATCTCACAGGTAACAACCCCGACTCAACGCTGCAAATGTCCTTTCACAGTATGTTGCACTGAATTTAAAGAAGTCAAAGAAACAATATCCTCAGTCTTATTAATGTTGTTTACTCTTCAGATTCTCATGCATAAAAGTAGCCACATAATAAGTTTGGGGTATTTCTCAGTCTCTGCAGTGACTTCTGATTCGGCCATATTTGAGTAAGTCTATGATGCTTGGACAACTTCTCTATCTGACATGAAGTGTTTATTCACCAGCGATGTTGATTCATCAATGCCTGGACCTCAGAAAGCCTCCAGCTACTCATACCACGACTACTTGTTAGTAACTGTACCAAAATATAGTCGGCTGTGGAGGGAATGTCTGTTTGTATCATTAAGTCATATTTTACTAAGCCATCTCATTATGGTAAGACTGACAAATGAAACAAGATTCACTCTGGGTAATGAGCTGGCAGCATAACAAAGAAGATATCTCAGTAGTATTGTCAAAGGAAGGGAATTGGTCTGAAACGACCATTTAAATACTAATCTTCAATTAATATGTCTCTCTCTGTTTAGACACTAATGAGAATGAATTGCTCTATACATTGCTCTCTTAGAGATGTAATTCTTAAGATTACAGTTGATTTGGTGGCACATATTACATTATTACACTTATGTAATTCATAGTAAATCTTCCGTTTGAAGTTTTCATTTATTTCACAAAGAATTGTAAATGTGCCTTGATAGTCTCGATACTCTTCCTTGGTCTGAGTGCTCTCTTTCTTCGTGCATTCCCTTATTGTCACTGTGACATTTTCAAAAGTTTCAAACGGAAATAGTCGCTGACTGCATCCTTCCACTCCTGAGTCCCATCTTACAGATGCATAAATTGGTCTTTCAGTGGCTGCCAGATGGCGCAGCAGATTTCAGACAGGATGTCGGGTATCACTGTTTGGACCCACACTGTTTGGAAAGTGGGTTTAAGTTTTTCAGAATTATTTATAGGCCTCTTTTTCTTACAATCAGCACTGTCCTGCAAGCTTGTTCAAGTTTGCTGTTTCCCTCCTGGTGGCCTCCCTCACCACTGTCCATCTCAACACCAGTGCTCACTTTTTGAGAGTCGTCTTTGCCCAAGGCAAATTTACAACTCTTTCATGTTTTCACCATTTTTTAATACTTTGCTTTTGTGTGTACAAAAGGTTACGCATGTGCATTCTTATGACAGACTGCTAAAGGGCTCTTCCATTTACGCCCTCGACTACAAAACTAATTAGGGTATTGCAATTTGTTCCGCCTCATTTAGTGAGGAAAATTACTGCAATCAAGTTCTAATCCTCCCTCCAAGTCAAGAGACCATGAACTAATGAAACCTCAGAAAAGGAGACAGAGGTCCGTGTTCATGGGCGACGAGTTGACGTAGTCTCTCCCTTTCTGTTCATGCTCTTGTTTCTCTGTGACTGTCGCTCTGACCGCTCCTGTCTTATACTTTTTGAATTCCACTTGTGTCTTTCTAGATGACTATTCAATGGTGTCTATTTTTTCTCTATGGTTGATCAATCTTTGTTCCTGAATGTAATAATGCTGACACATGCGAGTGACCTTATCTCTCCTCTCTCACTCTGTTTGGTCTTTCTTGTCCACGCTAATGTGAATATGTTTGAAAGTGTCGACATTGTGGACACTTTACATCCGCACAAGCATTTTCAGGGTATTTTTTGAAAAACACTGAAATCCCACAACAAAGGAAACATTGTTGAATCTCTACTTCTTGCTTCATATTACTGGCACTATCTGCTAAAAAGACATTGGTTTGAAGATTAGGTATAAACATGGGTGGTTATTCCGCTTGGTTTTATCAGGGTAAAGCTTTGTTTGGTTGCCTCCAACCGTGCGATTGCCTGTTCTGTGTTTGTCTATGACCAACCCTAAAATTATAGTCTGACATCCTTCTGAGGGGTATTTCTTCCTCTCTACCTTTTTTTTAACACTCAACTGCACAAACAGTAAAAAAAAATGTGATTTGGTACGTCAAATGTTGTATCTGCAAAACAGTGGTAAAACCAGTGTCATTCGAGTGACAGTTTTTCTCTTTTGCTGTCTGACAGCAGAAATACTGTGACAAAACCTGTATTGTGGTTTATAGTTTGTGTTACTAAGCCAAATGTTAGAGGTAGAAGTGTGAGAGCACACGTCCAGCCACACACCAGCAGTGATACTGAATCCAAGAGAGAGCAGTAAATTAATGTTAATATTAAGTTACTGCTCAAAGCCCTCCCAGACTCAGAAGCGTCAATTTGCACCATCTTATTTTTCCGCCAGGCGTAAGCTGTCACATGACACCGAAGCGACCTTCTATAGCAGATCCGTCTCGTCCATGCATTTCAAACATGGATGTATTTTAATTTAGAGCGTCAAGCGGCAACGAACCAGCCACAGTTTCCCTTTGATGTGTGTGAGTATTCCTGATCTATTTTTTTTTCCACCAGTACTGATGCATATGCTTGACACTCAGGTTGATTATAATTTTACACTATTCCTGATAGTGACGTAGGTATGTTTTCATATTTTAACTTTCATTATATAGTTTCACCTTTTCTGCAAATGTGATGGCATTTTCTGGCCACTTGTGCACTTGTCGCTTCTCCTTCTGAGTGTGTACATAGTTTTGGGACGTACCAACATCCTCCACATTAAATCCTTTCCTCATGTCCTGATGCACTAAGCCATTGATTGGGTCCAGACACCGGCATTAGAGATCCTGACTGTATTGATCAGAAATGCCTTTTACACCTAACACCTCACTGTAAAGCTTAAAGCACACACATATCTTGCTCTCTCCCTGTCCCTTTGCCTTTTTTATATATATAGAAAAACACACATTCCTTTCTACAGTCACACACACACACAAGATTTAATTTGCCATTAACATGTCCGTGTAGCCAAATTTATTTAAATTTCAATTGTTTAAATGATGATGGAGTTAGAAATGTTAATCTAAGTTGTAATTGGGACAGGATCCCTGCCATGTAGTCATGAGGTTAATGGTGCTTAGTCTAATTCAGATTAATTATAAAGGGGAATTCCACCAATTTCACAGATTAACATCAGATCACTGGGCAGAAGGAGCGTTATTCAAGTGAAAACAGTTGTGTAATGTTTCCTATGGCTCTGGCAGTTTAAAGAAATAACCCCATTAATATCATCAGGGTTATCTCAGCTAGGACTTGGAGGCTACAGTAGAAAGACTGAGTTACTAACTTGGGGCACAGGGTTTGAAAGACAGGGAGAGGATTTCTTAAATCGTGCTAACAATAGTTTCTCGTAATGACGTATAATCCTATTTTCTTTTGAAGTGATCATAAGCCAATACAGTCAGTGGTGTGCAGCTTTATGCATCAGGCTGTCCGTCATGGGATGTCAGCAGTATGAGTTTTGGTTGGCTCGCCCTTTGAGCTTAGATATCCAGAGGGAGCTAGGCATAGAGCCACTGCTGCTTGGTGTGAACAGGAGACAGCTGAGGTGGTTCAGGTATCTGATCAGAAAGTACATTTCTAGATATTTCTCGCTCCGTTGTTTTCCCTTTCTGGTTGACAGAGCGCTCATCAGTAAGATCTGGTATGTTGTGTGTGTGTTTAATGCAATAGTACAACACACTACAAGCACAGTTAGAAGGTTTGTAGCATGTATATGTGTAAGTGTGACACAGCATCCATGTGGGCTGGCGAGACTGTGCTGCATTTTATGAGAGGGAGAGATAGAATAACTGGTCCCAGGCTAAGAGGTTCGTCAGCCAAGATACCGTACCATATGTTTCTGTTTTATGAGCGTAAGGAGGTGGTGGGTAGCACCGTGTTGGAGGCGAATTGCTCCCAAACTGAACGTGAACGATGAATTATCTGAAAGTTTTTATTAGCCACTGAAAAGTTGAAGTTATACTTTAAGAACTGCGTCACAGATTGGATTTTTGTGTTATCTTTTTTTTTTTTTTTTTTTTCTTACATTTAAGACATAAGGAATATGAGAACAAGCGAGCACTCACACAGGGTCATGTATCCATACAGTGTAGAGGGGACAACAGTGGACGGCTGATGTTTGCAGGAGTTGTAGTGGGAGAATCCAGAGGTAATAGGATTAGTGTCAGACTTGTATATTCAGCAGGTCCATTCCCACCAGGCTAGTGCAGCTCTGCCGCCACATATACAGAGACTCTCACTCTCATGCATAATATCCATTAGCCACACTCTCACATATGCTTCAATAAATACCAGCATACACGATTACGGACAGTCCTCTGCATGCGTTATTATTTGACATTTACAGTCACAGAGAGACACACTAGAACAGAGCAAAGTCAACAAATGTGTTAAGTGAGATACAAATCTTTCAGAAGAGTTCAGGAGTATGCAGTTTTAAAAATGATTTCTTAGCTCTGCACTGTAGTTTTTTAGCAATCGTTATTCAGACAGGAGTAAATGGTGCATTTGTTGGAGCCAAGGATGTGGTGCTTTGTGAGTAATGATGTTTGAGGATCATCTACAATGCTCATATTCATGGTCACAAAGGAACATCCAGGAGGAGAAATAATGGAGGTCTGTTGCAGAGGTGAATTGAAGTCCTGAAGTTACACTAACCAACCACTCTGGGGGAGTCACCGTTTCAACCAAAGAATGGTTGTAACTAATCACGTTAATTAAGGCCCATTTTAAGTCGAACCAGCATGCACAATATCAGGAACTTAATTCTAAAGTGTAGAGGGAATACCATGATCAATACGATCATCTTAAATCCTACTGTCTTGCTAGAAACCTCAAGCGGTATTGTTCTGCAGCCTTTACGCACCATAGGCTTAATTCACAGACAAACACACTTAGCCTGCAAGTGCATTGAGAGTTGGGGCTAAATTACACATTAGCGACATGGAGCTGTGAAACTGTGCCACCACAAAACAGATGTTTGCACGAAAAAACCTGGTCATAGAAGAAATGCAAGCATCAGATGTTTAACAGCCTCAGGACAAACTTAATAATGTCTGTACAGATGGAACGAGTTCAACCTGTGTTTATTTTAATGGGCTTTTTACATCAGGTAAAAGCAGCCAGACTTTTAGCGCCGTGAGCGAACAGCATCATCATCATTATCATCATTCTCATAATTACTTTACTTTTTTTTTTCTCTCCCCCTTCTTCTCACCTACTTCTCTATTCTGTCTTCTCTGGCTTTGTACTCTCCTCATCTGCTCACCAGGCAACTACCAAATCCCATCCACTTTCTTCACATCTCATCCGTCTCCCTCTTCTTTTCATCCTGCCTCTCATTTATCTCCTCTCTCTCCGAGGCATGGAGACCAGTACTTCTTTATCAGCGAGCCGCAGCAGGGGGCATGTCACTCTCCTTCTATCCTTTCCTCTCATTATCACTCCTTTTCTCTCATCATCACTCCGTTTCTCGTCTTCCTCGAGCCTCCGCTGGCCTCATCGTTCCTTCCCTGCTTTGACGGGAATGTTTGGTTTGTGCCCCATGAGGCCAGCTGTATTCATGCAGATTGCTTTTGCCCTTCAATTCATCTCTTGGTCATTTTTTTTTACTCCTTGTTTTCACTTCACTTAGTATGTTGATGTAGCTGCTGGGGGTGTCACGGTTTCAATTCTGAATCAAAAATCAAAAGCAGGATAGTGTCCAAAGGGAAGAAAAGTTGATTTATGCTCTCTTTGTTTTTACAGTGCTGGTATTTGGTTACATATATTTTATTGCTGCTTGCTATTTGCTTTGTTGTTTTGCCTGTTTTGACAGAGCTATTTTCTTTCTATTTTTATGACTTATGAGATGTGAATCTGACGGCTCCCCTCCTCATTTAAAAGTGTCAAACTGACAGTTGTCAGAGCATGAAACCAATGATCTGTTGATCTTCACCCATCAACACTCGATAGTCTAACAATGGCGTAGCCGGCAGTGCATAAAATAAAAGTTTAAATGAAAATTGAGTCGAATCGTGACCTTAAAATTAAGAGTGAAATCAAACTGTGGATTTGAAGAATCGTGACCCTCCTACAGAGCAAAACACTCCTTTCTTCTCTTTGTTCACCGCACCTCTGCCTTTTAACTTGATCTCTCTGTTGACTTTATCTTTTCCCCACACATCCTCATTACTCTCCTGTTTCATCTTCCTAACAATCCAAACTTTAAAATGTGAAACTTCTCGAGGGCATCTAGCCTCCAGTGACGTAAGCCAAATATGCTTCACACCAAACTCCCGTCGACATACAGAACTTCAGCTTATATCATCACCTTCATCCTGAAACATTTGTATTCTGATGGGATGTGTAAACATACTGTCGGTTTTTGTCTCCCTCTTTTTCCATCTCCTTTGGTGCATCGACTGACATATTTACAATAACTATATTTAGGTGGGCGCATCAGGATTGGACCTCCTGCTAAAACAATTTATTGCAGAAACATACTGTTGCTGAAAAACATTTATACATTTCAAAAAAGTGACTTAGAGAACAGAAGATGATGTTAATGCTTTCTGACTGACAAAAGTAACCAGATCTTTGTTTGTGCTGCCTGATGAAATACTGCCTTGATTTTGCATTTAATACTGTTTTGATTTATGGTTAATTCTTTTACTGTTAGATATGTCAGTTGATTTTTCATTTTAGGAAATGCTGTATTTTTATTACCTAGCTACTTAGTTAACTTGTTAGGAAATAATTTAGAAATAGAACATGTATCAACCACATTCAAATTAACTAACAAATCAACAGTAACACAAAATAGCCAAATGCAAAAATCCAACTACAGCATTTAATTATTATTGAAGTGATAGCACTGTTTACTTCTACAATCTTTATTCCACAATTTATAAAAGTCATATATCTGCTTTTCAGAAAAAAACCCCCTTCCCAAACACAGATATATTCACGATACAGTGAAGCTGTTGCAGCTATATGTGTAAACATTACACTACATTAACCTTACATTAGACGTCTGAGGGACTTAATTGATCGTCCTCACGCCCTCAGAGAAAAGCCTAGCCCCACCCAGTATGTGTTCTCTGTCGAGTGACACTGGAGACACGGCATCCATGTGACAGCAGCAGGTGTTATGGATCACAGTGACATTCAATTAGGCTATTGATTAATTGATTTGTGCGCGAGAGAGACAAGTCCATTTACAAGACTTAAATAGAAATACTACACAGCACCGTTCTGGCTCTTTGTAACACGTGATTGGTGGTTTTGTATCTGTGTAGAGTGACATCAGACCAAATATATATCTTAATCAAGTAATGATGAACACTTCTTACACAGTTATATGTTGATATAATTTGGCCTTGAACCAAAGCTCAGGATAGACCTGAAGACTGTTTCCACCAATTTGCAGAGATTTATTTTTTTTGTCTTGGCATTCAGAAAAGTGTACACACACAACAATTGTAAAGAAAACCTACTCAGCAACAGGAAGGCTATAATAATGTTGCACCTCGAGGCATCTGCTAAAACAATACAAGACTAATTCTGCCATGTTCCTTCACCAAAACAGAAACCATCAAAGCCATCAGAAAGAGATTGCCTTGCTAATTACAGCAAAACGTACTGAAATGAAAAAGACACAGGCTTTATTGGATCTTAAAATGACAGCTCTCTCTTTGTTTTGTGGCAGTTTTGATTTGGCTCACGTGATGTCAGCATTCCAGTTTCAAATCTCAAACATGTTAGACATCATTGTAATGAGTATGTGAGGCGGCGACTGCTGCTTCGACAACACCACATCCTCTGACAGGAGATAAAAGACTGACCTAGACTCGACCAGACTCCAGTCCAACTGAACATGCATTTTCCAGCAGCACTTGGATTTATCGTCTTACATAACTGTGAATCATTGCAGCATGTGTTGAGAATCTTGAACGATATGATGCCTTGAGCCAAATTTGATCACTCGAGAGCAGCTCGCGAGTCTAGTCAGCGACGCCGAGGGCGACCGGCTGGCGAGGCCTGTATGATGATGTGTCATAAATTAGCTGATGAAATTAACATCTGCCCCGCAGTGTAATCCACACTGTCAGCATCCCTTCCACAGTACAGTTCTTTGTTTACACTTTAGTACATCATACAGCCCCGCGGTTCATTACATCACACACCCGTGTACTGTATTTGTGTGTTTGCAGTTAGACGCAAGGCACCGTGGGATATGAGATAAAGGCTGGAAAAGTACAGGTTGTTTCATCATTATCTCCAGTCCGCCTGACTTGGCTTCCTTTAATGTCCTCTATTACGGATGTGCTGAAAAGAGCAGCGAGAACATGACTACGAGGAGAGAGGAATGAGCAATGAAAGAACAGGTTTGAGAGGTTAGAAAGTTAGTCGATAATCAATCTGATGATCAGTGATTTTAATACGAGTGCGGGTCTGCCACTCAGAGAGCGGTTGTCGGCACAACTTTTAGGTCAGTGTGTTGTAGAGAGAGATGTTTAAAATCCCTGGGCCGATTTTTTTTTTTTTTTTTTTTTTTTTGAACAACACTGATATTTTCACAGCAGCGGCATGGGACTCTTTACTTTGTTTGCTTTGGTAAAGGGCAGCGGCAGTCCAGGGATCGCATCAGAGACGAGAGCTTTCACAGGCCCTGTCATTTCATCTGTCTCTCTCTGCCTCTCTTCATGTTGCCCACTCCTCTCTTTCCTCCTCCTCCTCCTCTCAGTCCTGAACAATGAGGTCCAGTTGTGATTGCCACCCACGTCACCTCGCTTTCGTCACGCACTTTCTTTTTTCTGCTACGTCGTCATTGTGCCACTTTCTGCTCGGGTCTTTTCTTGCACGCCAATACTCTTGTTGGATTTGTGTTTCCTTATTGCTGCTGTCTTTCCTTTCCACCTTTCTTCTCTGCACAACAATCAAAACATCCTCACCCCTTCATGCCTCGTGCCTCCTTTGTTCTTTCCCCTCTCCCTCTTTTATCTTCTCATCTGCCTCCGTATTTCCCCAAGGATGACAGCGGATCATGCGTATTGTTCTTATCGGTAGCTTCCACTCTTCATATTGATTTGTAGAAGTGCTGTGTTTTTGAGTCTCGGCACAGCAGGTGTCCTCAGCATCTTGCTCTTTATCTCAGCGCTCGTCAGTTATCTGAAACACTCTGCCTTCAAGCTCACGTCCGCCCTTAACATCCTGTTCACATTCTGCTGTTCCTTTTAATTTCGCTATCTCTTCATCTGTTGCATTTTTATTTGGTGTTGTTCCTTTCAATGTGCACAACTCTCTGAAAGTGCTCGTTTGTGCACACAGTGTCCCAGACATTCTTTTTTTTTTTAATCTCTTGGTTTTATTAGTTTGTTCTTTGTCATTGTGTAGCTGAGACATCACACACTGTACCTACAGACTTGTAATAGCCCCATTACACCAGAACTAATATCTGATTTTGATTTATGCAGGTGTTTATCATTAATGCTTCTCCTTGTTAGATTAGATACTTTAGAGAAGAGGTTTTGAAAGTGGGAGGCGGGTCTCCCCAGGGGGCTTCAAACAGTTTCAGGGGAGGCTTAGTGAATGGAAGTGAAGAATATTACATTAGTTATTACATTAGTTATCACAAGGAGATCACTTAGAATAGCTTTAATGTGTGTGATTTGGTTAAAGAGATAGTTCAGAGACACAGTACAGTAGTTTTGTTGAATTTTTTTTCCACTTTGCCAGAACTTGAAAAAGCTTTGCCCACAGACTCAGTCTTTTAAAAAACCCTCTGTTTTAGAAGATCTTAACGATTAAGAAATGCTTACACAGACCTTGATATTTGGCTCCAAACACACACATCCGAACTGTCCGTGCCATGTTTTCACACACAAGGCAATGGAGGATACAGTCCTAATCAGACACGCACACACACCTCTCGCAGGTCCTTGAGCTGAAGGTAATTATGCAGGTTAGACGACAGCTTTTCCATTAAGCCACTCTCCAACAGCCACTCTTGACTAGTTTGATTGCACTGTAATGACAAAGAACTAATTAGCATGACAAGTATTCTTTCCAGTGATTGGCTAGAGACCAAGAGTTGTTATTACAATATTCTGCTTCTCAAAGGACCCAAAGTTTTTTTTTGTTCGGAAGGGTTTGCAGGGCTCTTCTGGGACTGCGTGACGACGAGCGCGCCAGCTTGTCCAAATGTCAAGTTTATGTATGATGAATTATAAAGGAGATTCAGTTACTGAGAGGGTTTGTGTTTGTGTCGTTCAGAACACCGACCTGCTTTCAAAAGGTTGGAGGGGGCTGGGTCAACCGACATCATATGATAACGATGATTAATCTGTGGGGAAATCAAAACAAAATTCAAATGAGAGAACCAGAGTCAAGCTGTGGGCGTGTGCACAAACACACATACGAACACATGCACACGACATAAATGTGACTTTAAAAGCACTTGATTTAAGGGCATATTCACATTCAGAGAAAAAAATGCAAAATTCAGATCGTATAATTTACACTACTAAAAGTCTTATAATTACTCTTTAAATTATAGTTTTGATTGTACACACTTCTACTTCATTTGCTTTCAAACTTTTCCCTGCTGTTGCGTTTGCCTCCTGCTCTCTCTTCACTCCACAGAAAATAAATGGCTATGTACTTGCCCGTAGAAATGTGTCAGCTCTCGGCAGCTGTCCAACTTTTTCATGTTTTTCTTTTTTTACTTTGTTGTCAAGGATTATTTTTCCTGTGCTGTCTTTTGCGTAAGATGAATGGCAGCAGTTGTATTCGTACACTGAATCATTTTCTCGAGCGTTAGTTTTGTGTTCGAGTTATATGTCAAAGCTGGAAATGGTAACGTGTCTTAGTTGCTTTTCCCATTCCTTTTTGTCAAAAGTGACTCTAAAACAGTGTGAAGGCTTTAGCAGTGAATGTCCTTTTCAGTTACTTTTGCTGGTTCATTATTTAGCCAACGTGAGAAGGAATTAATGTTATGTTATATTAGCACTGTTATGTTAATTATATTATATTGGCTTTACCAAAGATTCTTTATAGCAGAAGATGACTCCTAACAAGCTGCACCAATGATATGGTGATGATGATGATGGAATGGTTATCGCTGCCTAAGTGGGTGCTGTCAGAAGTGTTGTGAACGTCATGTGAGTGGATGAAAGCAGATTGGGGTTGTGAACAAATGTAATGTTTGTCAGAAGTGTTGTGAACGTCATGTGAGTGGATGAAAGCAGATTGGGGTTGTGAACAAATGTAATGTTCACAACTGTTTTTGCAACTGTTTTTTTTTTTTTTTTTTTATCTGGCTCACTTAATATTGTTATAGGGCATTTTTGGAAGAGATATGTATGTTGAGCGTGTTGTTGCAACACAGACAGATGATTATTACCCAGATTATTTTTACTTTGGTGATTATGGGGCGAAAGAGTCGGCCATAATCTCTGCTCACATTCACTTCTCCCACTGGAGACTTGCTGCTAGTCTCCTTTATGAACGGTCTCTGGTTACATAAATGAAGTAAATGTTCTACCTCTATATGGACGCGGCTTTATGTGTTTGTTCCTGTCATATACTGTGAATAGGGCTAGTGTTAACTCTTTATCCACGGTTAATGTTACACTGCATATTGGAAATGCAGTTGTGGTCCAGACTGTGAGGCAGAAGTTAAACAAGCATGTAATGTACATTTTGAGACCATGAAGTAAGCAGATAAACAACAATATATGCAAGCAAAGATGGCAGTTTTAAAATGAGTGTAGTGTCACTCACACCTTCACCACTAGATTGTCCTTAATCATCCAAGGATTTGAAGTAGTAGTTCCCCGTGTTGGTCAGTATCTGCTCACCTTCATATTAGTTAACTTACCATTATTAAATGAAAAATCTTACTGGAACATGAAGAACTCTGATAATGCAAAGTGCTAGTTTTGAGAAAAGCCCGCCATTGTATCCAGACCCTGAATCATGTAGTGATAGCACACCTTAAGCTATTATCACCTGAGCCAGGAATGCTTACTGAACAAAAATGTGAAAGCCAAAACCAGACTTCTTTCCCCTTAGAAAACAGCTTGAGCAAATCTGTAACAGAGACTGAGAGACAATGAAATCCCTAAAATCCAGATTTGCTACAACAGTGCTGATGTATCCAAGAAGGGTCTAACCTTTAATTGCTGCTAAAATACTCAACCTCCCTGGCTTTGCTCAGGAGAGGAGGAGACCACTGAAAAATAAATGATGCCTGTCTGTGATATCAAGAAATTATGTTACATGAAAAGTAGTTTATTTTTTTTAGACAATGTGTAAGAAAGAATACAAGCATCTCATTTACTGTCAGTCAGTTTAATATCTCTGGTAACCCCTGGTCTTCCTCAGGTAGCATCCTAACATCTACTTTCCATTTCATTTGTCCCACTCACAGTTGGCTCTGGAGGACCCGGTGCACAGCGTGTCCCTCCAGCAGTTCGTCTACGAGAAGCTGAAGGCACAGCAGGCGCTGATGGGGGACCAAGGCTTCGGGGCCCTGATGGAGACCGTGGACACAGAGCTCGTCAGGCAGCTCCAGGAGTTCCTCCAAGGACTCTGAATCACATCACTCATTCGCACAAACATCTTTTCCCCCCAATGCTACCCTCTCCTCCCCTGTTTTTGAAGATGTACTGAAAAGGCTAACAATCTGCCCAACGTGTGGACTCCTAATCCAAACCTTCCCAACCTCTACCCATGCTATGCCTTATCAATTATTCAGACCTAGCCTTGTCTAATGTCCTCAGCCAACACCCCTCTTCCCTTTCTCTATTATCTAGATTCCTTTTTTTTAATCAAGATGGGGTTTATGTGGGTACTTAAAAATGTCAAGTACCTTCACATTTTTAAAAAAAAATCCTGCATAAACCCCCACAAAAAAACACACACATTACAAAACATTCACCACACTAGAGCTTCCACTCAGTTCTTCTAGTTTCTTCTCTTTCTGTGGTTTTAACGTGGAATGGGTAGAAAATTGGACAGATGGTTTAAAAAAAAAAAAGAAAATGTTGAGGGGGTTGAGGAGTAAAATCACCTGCAGGTGCCAGAGCAGAAGCCTCGGACTATTTTCTACAGGAGAACTTACAGATTGTAGCAGAAATGTGGACAAACCGTACCTAAAGGACCTAAAGCAGTGTTTACAGAATCTATTCTTAAAAAGAGAAAAAAAAGAAATGTAATTTTGTATGTATGTAAAGTACAGTATGGATGATATTCTGCATGACGGTTTTTGTTTTTATTTTGTGTTAATTTCTCTTCTATTTTTTAAAATAATAATAATAATGATAATTTTGTCATAACCAGAGGTCAAGTTGAAGTAACTACTGACAGAACTAGAAAGTGTTTTTCTTTCCTTTTGATTTTGGGTTAGAGGGAATTTTTTCTTGACTGTAAAATGGATGATTTTTAAATGGTTGATTTGTAAGAGTGCTGAACCACATTTCTATGTAAATACATACTGCTGCTAATTGATGGTGTGTCGGAGCACTTTAATAACCAAAAACTGTTTTGTTTTGTTTTGTTTTTTTCTCACATCATTGGACTTTAACATAGTGGTAGAAGGCCTTGGAGCAGGTGAGCAGGATTGTGGCAAATTAGGCTTTAGTTGCATTAAGACCTTCATCTTGACTTTTTAATGTGTTCATGTCTCAGTGCTAACTTGTACAAAACACTGTCTGATTGCAAACGTAACATGTCATCAGGTTGTGTCTTTACTATTTCATTTGAATTAGTAAAAGGAATTTCTGACCCAAGTGGCTGTTAAAGAAGTCACATGTGGAGCAACAGTGACTTTACAAGTCAAAATACATCAAATGTCATGTAGCTGCCCTGCTAGTGTTTCTGATTTGACCAGTCATTAAGGACTTTTTAGTGGTAGAAGTGAAGCTTTGATATTTTTGATTTGAGAGAACCATTTTTTCCACTAGGTTTTCTCAGAAGAATTGATCGATTGAAAGTTCAGGATAACCTATATTATAAAGAAAAAATAATAAAAGACTGAATTTTGGCCTTAAAAGTTGATTGAATTTTTACAATTGGCATGTGGACCAGCTTCACACAGAATCTTAAACGTGGTCTAGAAAAGTAAGTTTGAAACTCGTATAGAGCAAAAAGCTGATTTACTCTGGGTCACCCTGCCTTTATAGTCTTTTCTTCTGGAGCTTATGGATCAGTATGGTTTTATTTGCTCTCATTAGGTTAGTCAACCTCCCTGGGAAGGAGATAATCCTGACACTGGCTCCTTTGACACTGTGATAGAGTTGAGTAGCAGTCAGAATTACGGCCTTATGCTTTCAGCCTTACCTATCCTTGAAACTGAAAAAGACCTTTCTTACGATTATGTTAATTTCTTAACTTGTTTGACAGTATAGGATTTCTGTACTCGTATTCTGTTAATGATGGTAATTATGAAGTTTAGAACACCTCACGCAGTAGAGAGATGTTTTTGGGTTATAAGCTTAGTTATGTTTTTGATGGGAAATAATCCTTGTTGCTTTTTCCAAAGCCTTCAATAAAGTACAGTAATCAGCCAAAACATCAGCCTGTGTATTTCCTTAAAATATTTTAAGATGCAATGAAATTCTTTTTTGTTTTTATTTCAAGCAGATCAGACCAACATGGCACTGGCACAACCGTAAAGTTTAATACCCAACTGATGGATGAATACTGCACAGCTGAGGGCCTAAACTTTAATAGCAGAACGGGGATGAGGAGCCTCTCTTTATATCATGGCAAGCATATACTGCTGGGTGTGCACACACTAACCTTGACATGCAAGTTATGACAAGTTCGGGAATAGCCTCAAAAAAGAGGAAAACAGTTGGTTAGATAATGCAGACAAAACCACAGAGAAGCAATTGTACAAATTGGAAAATGGCAGGTAAGTGCCCAGAGACAGGGAGGGAAATGAATTGACTGGAAATGTGGAAACTAGACTTCAGCCTACAGCCATGCTCGCAGCTCTGCAAGGCTGCACTTGACAAGAAACATGAGCAACGATAATGCTCATACTGACAAGATTAACGTGATGTTTCTCAGGTGTAATCTACAATCCGAGGCTGATAAAATGTACTGTAACTTGTTTTTGCAAATAATTGGTCGTAAACCAAAGTGCAAGATGAAAAAATAAAGTTTTAACCTGGTTGTAACCAAACTTTAGTCAAGACCCTTTAGACCATAGATCTCAACTTCATGGTGGCAGTAGAGGGAAAGTCGAGATCACCAAAGTCATAAGGAGCACCTGGACCATGAATGACAAATTTTCACATCAGTCTCTACCAAAGTTGCAGACTAACCAGCCGACATTACTCCGAACTATAAAGGCATGGTGCTTGCATGTCTAATGAAAAAAACCCTGATGACATCATGATATTCTCAATCAAAAGCATAGTACATTTATTCAGGAACTATCCTTTACTAATGCCATCAGCAACTCCTGAATATGAAACAGCAGAAATAAATGTGTTACTCACAAAATATGAGCATTTATTGTGACTTCTGACAGATCTTGCATCCAATGTATTGCTCTCAGAGGGATTTAGTAAATGCTGCAGCACTAAACAAGTTGGAGACTTTTTTTTTAATGGTTGCATTCATATTGTATTAGCCGTGCTGCTCAGTAACCTCAGCCTCCACAAAGCAAATAAATCTAGTAGACTTTTCTCCAGACTGACAACTTCTCCTATAAGTTTAGCCAGAGACTGCTCCTTCTTGCCAACGGGCAAGAAAACAAAGGCAACGGTGGCCACATCGACCCATTTATCTTAAGTGCTCGAGAATAAATGTACTTCTGGCAACTGGTCACTTGAGTGGCTTATAAAGTGCAAAGAGGTGATTAAGGATTCTACACCCATCTTTGCTTCCCACCCTGCCTTCTCCTCCTCCACAGCGCTATCAATCCAAGGGACTCGGCCATTCATCTTTGTTCTCACGTCCTATCATCCTCACACCTATTACACAGACTACCAGTATGCTCCTCTAGAGACAGATAAGAGCGAGGTAGGCCTTGTTAATTATCCTGTGGAATGTATGACAGAGGAGAGTTGGGAGATTAGCTTTAATCTGTAACATGTGCTCATCGCTGGATTACTTTCTCACTTCTCTTCAGGTGATCAGTCTTTTTTTTTTTTTTGGAAATGTATACACCTTTTTTTTATAGACATTGGTCAATGCATTTCCCAGGAGGATCTAAGTCAGTAGACATCCTCTGCATGCAGACAGCAATGTAATTTATCAACAAAACAAAAGCTCTAAATGAAGCTCTTTGCACTTAATCTTTTCTACGTTCTTCAACTTCAACTTAAATAACCAGTGTGTAGGATTTAGGGGATGTCTTGTAAGAAATGGAATCTAATAATAATAATTATGCTTTCATTTGCATATAATCACCTGAAAAAAAAAAGAATTGCTCTTTTTTTCATTATCTTAGAATGAAACCTTAGTGAGGGAGCAGAGTTTTTACTGAAGCCCAAAATGGAGAAACCAAACACTGGCTCTATAGAGGGCCTTCACGTTTTCCAGGTTTTTAGTTGGCCACTGGGAAAGGAAGTATGGTGGGAAGGGTATTCACTCGGTTGGAGTCAGCAGCCGGTGAGGAGTCTCAAATAAAGAAGTGGCACTATGTTGTAATGGTGGCTCTGCACTATTTTGGAATTTAATACACAAGAAATTAACAACTTTAAAATTTTTACAAACAGCAAGCAAAGATACTTCAGCAAGCATTTAAAGGAACAGCTCTACAATTTTGGATGTACGCAAGTTCACTTTCTTGCAGAAAGTTCGATGAGGAGACTGATACAACTCTGGTGTCTGTACAATAAATACAAAGTTCCAGCCAGCAGCCACTTAGCTTTGATTAACAGAAAGATTGCTGTCCTAAAGGTTTTTGTATGGATTTTGAAAAATCACCATGTACCATTTTAATTATTGAGCTTTAGATGTGATTTGCTGTTTCCATGTTTCCTATGTTTGTGCTAAGCAAGCTGGCTAATTTATAGTTATCCTATGGCATATCATATGGCATCAGGAGAATGGCATCAATCATCTTATGGTAAGAACTCACATCAACACATTTCCTAACCTGTTGAATTATTCCTTTAGTGCTTTTTGTCTGAAGAATGAGATATCCACCACACCAACATTCAACTGAAGGAAACAATACAGCAGTTTTCAAGTAATGAGCTCTTTGTTCTTTGCCTATGTTGAGTACGATGCGTCCCAAACACTGGTTGCATCCCAACATCCTGAACATCAGTCGATAGTGTGTCCTTGACGGTAGAGGATATCTGTGCTCGTTGTAACATAACCTTTAACCTTTGTCCTTTCATGCGTTTCTCTTCACAAATATCTGCTAACATCTGTCTCCTCAACCGCTGTCCAACGAGTCGCATCAGCAAGTTTACTCATATTGATCACCACGACACAAGAGCAAAAACATCAGACGTCTCTCAAAAGCTGCAGGAATATTGTCATCGGCAACCTATTCTCATGTGTGCCTGACTTCAAAAACACGGAGTAAAATACCTGTTTAAAAGCTCCTGTTTTAAGAACACTTTGAATAAGTCCTCCTTTCCTGTGCTTTGACAGCTACCTGTCATTCTGATTGTGTGAGGGCTTTTGTAGCAGGAAAGTATCGGCGACAGCGCGTGGGCGAGGGCCTATTTGTCTCCGTGTATTGATTCTGATTAGAAGTGGCGGCTCCTGTCTGCCCGTGGAAGCCTCCAATTAAAACCTGAGGTTCCAAGCATGTACGATCATTACGTGGCCGTGCGGCGTGTCTTTCAAGTAGGTGTATGGGCAACAGGGAGGCATTCAAGCTTGAACGTCCCCGTGTGCACTCCGTGTGTTCGTCACTTCGAGAGCGTTACAGTGATGTGAAAGTCAACTGATTAAAGTGTCACACTTTGGTCCATTGATTAATGAGCTTCGGGTGAGTGAGACAGTTGTATGGAGGCAACTGCTTAACCCGTTCTGACTCAAATAGCACAGAGAGGATACAGATCATGTATGTATGAATGGCACTATGTGGTGTGTGTGTGTGTGTTCAATGATGACAGACAAAGCCAGTTGTCACATCAAAATTATATAAAAAAAACATGTCAGGGAAAAAGTGCAGATGTCCGACTTCACACACTTTGTTTAAATGATCTGTCTATTTATCGATGTACAGAAAAACTATTTTGATCAATTAATTCATTTTCAAGCAAATATACCTTTGTCTTACATGATAATAAACTGAGTATATTTGTGTTTTGGAGTGTCAGACCTCACCTTGAGCATTTTCACCACCCATAAGTTTAATCGATTGATTGAAAAAAAAATTGGAGGATTAATGTAAATAATCATCAGTGAAGCCCTGCTTTGATGTGCTCAGGCTTTTGATGCATCGCCATCATTACAGGCGGGAAAAAAATGCCATCACACAAGTTGTTCTTTGCAGTCGCCATCAGCAGTTTGTCAGTGTAACCAAATCCAAATAAACATGCGATGAAAAGTAAAACCACCGGGAGATGAGGGAGTCAAACAAACAGAAAACATTCAAGTCGTATATTGTCGGAGAAGAGAGGAAGGAACACAGAAAATGGAGGCGCTCTCTGAATTTACTTCTCATCTCAGAGTATTACAGTATTTATTATGTTGCAGGCTGAGGGGAGTGCAGCTAATACTAATCAGACAGGTGGGCACTAGGTGTTCCTCTGCTAATAATATAGTCTGTCTCTGGTTCGTCTCCCTCCTGCTCATATAGTGGAGGCCGGAGCAGCAGCTACTAATCAGATTACTGCCACATTTTCTTCCTTTTTATCACTACACTGTCACTTATCTCCAGATATGACTCAACACTTCTCGAGGTGATGCCTCCAGCTGAATATCAACCTTGTACCTTTTAGAGTATCTATCTAAAACACGACTGTGGCATCGAGTATCAGAGGCTGTCACATACAACTCTGACGTGCTCTGTCAGGTTTTGTAGTCCTGTTTGATTATTTTTCATGATATGTTGTTGATCTAAATGAGGAAATGTCTTATTGTGTCTACATTTCTTTTGCCTGCTTGTGTTCAGACAACATTATCCAGGTGGTGGAAACATTATAGTTTTGGTATCAGCGGGATCATATTGGAAATGTTTGAGAAAAATCTCAAAGGATACTTGGTCCCAGTAATGCCAAAAGGTATTTCTCTCTTATTTTATCATGTTTCACTTCACAGCCTTGTAGCTTTAAAAGGTTTTCCTGACACTGACATACAGCAGGTGATGTATAGAATTGACCACTGTATTGATCTTCTATATGGGCCGAGGGTCCTGGTGACCTATGGGATTGCTTATTTCCATCGACTGCTGGTGCCATTACACTGTCGATACGTTACTGGGCAGAAACCAACCATCTGTCCCTTTGTTTGCACTATTCCAGGTCATTTCTCTTTCAAACTGAGTTTCTTTTTTGTTGGCGTTGCTTTTGAGTACACAGCAGATCTGGTTTAAACACAATAATCCACTTCTTTTGTCCTACTGTCAAACTTCTGAGATCTGTTACATAGTGTTTGCCAACTGAATTGGATATTGACAGTGTAGTTGGTCTTCATTGGTCCTCATCCGATCGGCTTGAAAGGAGTCGAAAATGTGCTTCAGAAATCTGTAACATGTTGTGTGGCACACAGGGTAACACCGAATGATCATCTTCCTCATTACATCTAAGAAAAGTTGTAGACTAAATTATTTTTCACAACTGGTTTTCATTATTGATCTGTCAAAGATTTAAACTGTCAAGACATCAAATGTTATTTTAGGAATCCTCATATCTTGCATGTTAAGTCAAACTGACTGTACCTATCTCAGGTTGTATGCAGTCTGTCAGCTATCTGTAATATAAACTGAATTTATTAATCCTACTGATAAACACATTATTCTATTAACAGAAAAAAACTTCATACTGCAAAATCTCTCTAATTAAATAAAAACAGAAAGGATTCTACAAAACAACTAATCCAATCTGCACTTAAAATAGGGGAAGAGCCAGAAATGTTCCCATCATCATAAAGTTTTTGACAGCGGCTGCATCGCCTGGCTTCAAAAACAGCAGCCGCCTGGTGTATTCATTATGTTTGCGTGACATCAGAGCGTGTCGGGATCAAGTGGGACACAAATCTAACCAGCGTGCATTGTGCTGTGATTGTCAGTGATCCGGTCTGTGCGGGCCTGGCTCATCTCAAACGAGCCTGTTGTCTTGTTTAAACTAAACAATCTGACAGCCCGTGCAGTGTTTCGTAATTGCAGGTTGATGGTAGATGAGTGTTGATTAAAACATTATTATATTATTATTATAGCTGAAGTTGCTGTAACCTTAGTACTAGTCATTTATTGGAGGCCTGTGTCCATAATAGCCATCTTTTATATTTGTAGATAAAAAAAGAATCAATGCAATTTCTCCAGCTATTATTCAGTAAATGTATCGTTTTTGATAGTGTTGGCTTTTTCTGACCTGACATTAGGTTTTCATAAGATATTTGGTGGATGTTCTCGTCCAAACCAGCTTAACATCCGTGCATTCAAACTCAAGATCAAAAGTTGCACATCTCTCATACAAACAGCTACAAGCATGTCGAGGGTCGATGACCTCAACGACGAGAATTCACCACGATCATCTTTGCGTAAAGGGTTAGGTCGGTCTGTTCATGGGAGATTGAACGGATGACTGTTTGACTTAAGTAAAAATTTATCTAAGTTCCTCTTCCCACAAATAGACGTTTCAGGCTGTCAATGTTATCATACTGTCCCTGACATGATAGTGTAAACGGATGGAATTCCGGAAGAGAAATAATCCTAAAGTAAATCTGGCCTAATCCCCAGGAATGTCTGGAAAGGAATCGTTGATAAGCGGTAGCCATAAAGGAAAGTAGATAAGGCCTGTATCTAAAAAGACTGCAACAGCCCCTTATCAGCCGTATTATAAAACTAAAATGTCCTCTTATCGGTTATTCGCTGTTTAATGGTACTCAGTGCAAGGTGAATAAAGGGAAAAAAGGGGAAGGCGCGCGGAAGGTAGAGCAGGAACAATGAAAGACCCTGATTGTGAGGAGTGTGTGTGTGTCGCCAGAGCGTGCATGTGTGTGTCTGCATGGGAAGGTATTAATGTAAATTCAAGACTGAGTGGCTATTAGTAAAGAGATGAATTAAGAGAAAAGGCACTTGAATTAAGTGAGAGTAAGCACAGGAAAATTGGAGGAGAATTACAATCCTGCATGTAAATGTGAGGAAGTTGTTACTGCGGGATTAATTACCCCCCCCAACACGCACACACTTCTGTGCTGTTTGGTGTGTCCGGGCCCATCTGTACACAACCACTGGAATCAGATGCAGCAGTAAAATACATAGTACATGTACTTTAAGCTGTTATAATGAGGAAGACATATTTTCAGAGCAGCAGACTAACAGATGCCTCAGAATGATCATTAAAAAAAAAAAAAAAAGTGAATAAGTTTCCTATCATATGCCGTACAGCAAATCTTACCCGGCGTATAATAACAAAAACATCGAAACAAGATCTGTCTTAACGCAATTTGGGCAAAGACATTGGCAGCAGAGTGACACCTCATCGACAATATTCCCCACCCATGTTTACACCAACAGGGAAATTTCCCCGGAGCATTTGGTTATCTACAGGTCTTAGACACACACACACACACAGAGTTATTGGAACACCTTACACAACAGAGTAAAATCAAATCCCTGCAATCCAAAAATCCACCATAAAGCTGAATCAATACCTCTCTCATAAAACAGGGTGCATTAGTATTATCTGCTGCGCTCTCGACGCGCTGGATTGAATTATACTGCAGAGGTGTTCCCGTTATTGTGTCCACCCCGCGTAGAAAACAGCAGGTCAGCAGAGGGATAATCTACTTTTCTTTTTTTTTTCTGGAAGACTTTTCTGGCGCGGATCCGTATCACAGCAGAGCGTTCACAGTCAAAACACGGCCTTGCTCCCCCTTTCATTATCCATGTATGTGTTCTCGGTAATTAGCTGAGTGACAGACGCTAAAGCCCGAGATAAAATTGTCATTGGTTAATTTCATAACGCTTAATGGGATAGAGCTTATCCTCAGCACGGCGGCGGCGATGATGATGATGATGTGGGGTTTTGTTTGATATGGCTCCCGATAATGACGCCGTCAGCCTCTTGACAGGTGTTTGACAGCGTGGTTACAGGTTCACTCGAGTACCTGTAACTGGAGTGCGTGATCAGAGAGCGGAGTAAGTGGAGTGTAAAATCACCCACACACACACACACACATGCTCACGACATCCTCCCTTTTCCCAACTCTGCCTTCGACCTCTCTATCGAGCTCAATCTCTGTCTCTCTCTGCTGGTGGCTGATTAATATTGGATGGCAATGCTGTCGTGATTTTTTTTTCCCTACCAGGGTTAAAAAAAAAAGATTATATGGTTGCATGTATGAATAATATGCATGCGTTTCTCTGTAGCAGCCAGCTCCACAATGAGGCTAATAATATGGCAGATCTCTTGCATTTATAACCCCCGTCTAATCACTGCAGCTTGAAAAGAGAAACACGATGATGAAGCAGCCCATATTTTCTCCTCCTCTTTTTAATATCAGGAACAGCATGGTAACCTTCCAATTCTCTCCTTGCTGAAGTAAACACCGCTCCAAAAAACCCCAAAAAACTGTTGCCTGCCTCCAGCTCCTGCACGTCAGTTGTCAGACTCCCACAACGGGGAGGAATCCTCAACAAGAGATTTATGGGTGCCCTGGAGGTCCAGACACCTTGTTGGATTACCTGATTGCCTGTGGTTTCAATTTCGCATTATAGAGGATTTACAAGTAAGGGAAGGATTTGATCAGAGCCAGCATTTGCTTATGATATTTTGGCTCCGTACGCCGCCTGTTTGATGTACCGTCACACAACAGGGACATCTATTGCGCTTCGCTGTATTTGCTCTGTCATAATTTCAATGTAAATGACCACGTCAGCACGAGCTCTTCATCTTTGTGTTTCTTACATGATGGTGGATTATGTTGAAAATATTGATGGAACTCTCTTCTTGCATCTTTTTCCTCTGAGAGATCCGTCAGCCTTATTGTTTTGCTTTGAGCCTCGAGGGTTTTTGCATGAGAAATCGTCATCAGTGGTTTGCAATCACAGGGTCCCAAGACAATCTGAGGGGTGACAAGATGATTAAATGTGTGCAGGAAAGAAAAAAAAAATTCTATTTTACAACATTTTTTTGTTTTATTTTTCTCCAATATTTGCTCTTTGTACATGAAGTGCTGAATATTTTCACCCCTGGAAATCATCCTCGGAAATCATCCTCACTCTTTGGTTGAACTGCTCATGTCCACAACCCTGTCGATAATGTTTGATTCGTTAATCGACAAGCTGAAATGATTGTCTGTCCTTGGTGATTCTTGTGTAGAATTGAAACTGTAGCTAGACAACAATGATACTCGATCTCAAACTATCTCTCATCTCTCCCACTGTGTATACTCACGCTCATTTCCCACTGTCCCACAGTGTTTGGGTCTTTCTCTGGTAATCAGCTGTCTCATCAGCTGATCTCTTCCATCCAATAGCACGGTGTCACACCCTTATCACTAACCTCATCATCTTCGTTCTCTCTTTTTAAATTACAATCTTTCTTTACCCTAACACTTTCATGCCGGTTACTTGCTTGCCCCTCCACCTCTCTATCTCCACTTCGCTTCGAAGAATCATCATCCACTTCTTCATCCATCTGGCTTCACAACCTCCAGTCACCACTGCCAGTGTCAGGACAATGGGGGGTTTATCAAGCTACGGCTCAGATAGTAAATCTTCAATCAAGACGTCGCCCCCCAGAGGCCAAAAGGCCAAAAGGCCAAAGCCTCTCTGTCAAGTTTCAATATCTATATCATCAATGTCACATGTTGTAATAAATTATCTTTTTTCACATACTCGTCTCTCCTGGTTGAACTAATCTAATAGTTTCTTCTTTTTTTTTCAGATCCTGTTCTCCTAAAGCATGTAGGTCGCTTTCATTTGAACCCAACTGTAGTCCAAAAAAGTGGTTATTTGACAAATTTGCTGCCATTTGTGACACTATAATGAACCAGAATATATGGATGAGAACGTGCAACAGACGGATGTTGAAAGGTGAAAGAGAAGAACTTGTCCGCTTTAATAATAAAATGCTTTGATTTATTTAAATAACCACTCGAGTTTGGTTTGACAGACCTCTCCGGCATCGTGTTAACTGAACCGTGGACTCGGCTCCTGTTAGAGGATCGTGGATTTGCACCCCCATCGAGTGTGTTGAAGTGGTGACGGCAACCTGGGCTGAGTGTCCTTTATGAATAGAGGGATGAATGACGGTGAAAATGACACAACACCTGTATGACTGATGTAGAAAAATACTTTCCTCCTGAAAACACATCTCAGATACATCTTTGCAATTCAGGCTGTTGTGACCCGATGAACCTTTGTCATTTGGTTTATAGTTGCCACACTGCCCTTTCTCGCTGTTAATACTTAATCTGCTTGTACTCGCCTCATCATCTTTTAAACATGTGTGCTCATGTGGATCCACGTGTTGAACACTGATATAATTCTTCTTCTGTTCTTCCCACCTACCTCCTGCACTCCTTCGCCCTTGATTGCATTGTCTTCCTTCCCATCCCTCTGTGCAACTGTCTTGTCGATTTGACGCCTTTTGATAGTTAACACTGCGTGCAGCTCTCGGCCACCCACCTGCTCATGTGCGCAAGTGACATGTTTGGAGGATTGAGGTTCCCGCAGAGAAGTTGGGCGAAAAACGATCACGCCATGTTGACCTTTGATCTTATAAACTACTCAATTAGCGTCCATAAAATTCTTTGATTGACACCGTTAGTCAAAGAAATCCTCATCACACCTTTACCCCTTCCTCCTCTCCCTCCTCTCCATCCACTGACAGGTTGGGTAAAAAAAAAAAAAAAAAAAAAAAAAATTTGACAGCGTTCTGCGAAGGGAGGGCAGAAGGCAAAGAAAGTTGTTAGCGGGGAATTCATTGACAGTCATCTGCGATTCTGTGGCGAGATGCGGGCGGAGGAAGAAGAGGAAGGAGGGCTGAGATAAGAGGAGAGGCAATCTCAGAAGTGAATGCATTAAAAGCTGAGGCACTTTTGATGAAAGTTGTCAGAGGCGGCGGAATAGGCGCGTAACAATGAGCGGCTCGGCAGCTGCGGCTCTTTGTTCGACTTAATGTAACTGATTCATAAACAAAAGCAAGGTGACTGTTAATGGTGTTATTTGTGAAGCATCCTTTTTAAAAACATATATTCCTGCTGAGTGATTTTTGTATTTTGGGAGCCGCCCCGGTGCTGCCGTTTTGAGAATGATAAGAATATTATAAAAACTCCTTTTCACTGAAGGCATATGGATGCTTGCTCGGTTTAAAGAAGCTCTATGTGCATGTGACTGCTGGCATTAGTCTCAGTGATGCAGGAAACTATATGAAAACCCGACTCCCAAACACACACAAACACACTTTTCTTTCCTCTCTCTCTCTCGCTCTGTCTCTCTCTCTCTCCCCGTCTTGCAGCCTGTTTGCTCAGGCACACATAATCCCCTGCATCAACGTTCTCCTCTGATACTTACGTAAACGCTCATGCTCGGTGGAAGGTTAACAGCAGTTGGTCTTTCTTGGGCAGCATGGGGTCAAATCAGCTTTAGAGGATTTAAGGAACAATCACAAACTTAAGCCTTTGAGGAAAACAACACTTCGGTCAACAGACATGCATGAAGTGCTTTCCATCCATTCCTAGTCTCTCTCTCTCTCTCTCTCTCTCTCTCTCTCTCTCTTTTGGTGTTTACCTCTTGGAGAGTGTATATGTCCTGTGAATGAGGGGAGGGATGTACAACTCAATGTATGACACTTGAACTAGCAAGATAGAAAAAAACTCAGTGGCCTCAGGCTGTGTGTGTGTGTATGTGTGTAGTCTAAACCTGGTGTGAAATTTGATATTGATATCGAACTGGGCCTGTTGTGAGGTTGTAGGCGTCAAGGGGAAGTGAAATTTTCCATCAACATGCTTCGCAGGGGTGGAAATAACTGTTTGTCATGCATAATATTAGACATACCTATATAGACTCATCAATAACACACACACATACACACACTCACATATTGGGCACAAACACACTCAAATCCCAGACCCAGAATTTCTAACATGGTGTTACAGTGTACAAATTTACACAGCATGCAGCTCCCAGCAGGAAGCAGCAGGGTGGTCGGGAGGCAGACGTCCTCTCAGAACAATCCATTTGGCATTGAGAGCTGTTGGAGTACTGTAAACAACAAAGCCACTATAGCTCAATGGTAAAGTATTAAATCTCTCTCAGCGCCCTGTTGAAGAAATTTCTCAGATCAGCCGGATAGCGGCGCGGTGACAAGGCTTCTTAAAAAAAAAAAAAAAACACAACTCTGCCAGATTTTACACCCTTCCATATTTCCACTGCCGACATCATGCGTACTCCATAACCATTTTGCCAGAGGTGCAAACAAATGTAACTGACAGCAAAGATTAAAACCTGCAAAAACCAGTTCCTTCAACATTGGTAATTACTTCCAGGTGTGAGATTGCATGTGGCTGTGCTGTGAAATGACAGCTCGATCTACATCTCGGTTGTGAGTGTTTTTGTACAACTGCTTGGACTCTGCCACGGGCTCCATGATCCGTTTTATAATCTTGTACTTTTCCAAATGAATCCGTACTATTTTTTTTTTTTGCTATGCAAGTGCACTGGATTTATGTGTGTGTGTGTGTGTGTGCATCAGACTGTTTCCTCCAGTATAAGTGTTTTTATACCGTATTGTATATGTGTATGGTGTGTGTGCGAAATATGGCAATAATCAGTTTACACAAGCAAAGGGTTGATGCACACATCATCGAGGGATTTGAGATGACTCATTGGCTAATAATAGCTGGTTTGGTTTTTGCTGCTGGCCTCTTATCCATTATTTCTCCCTTGGGATTTTCTCGTGATAATAATCCCTTGTTCTTTGGAAGTGATACAATATTACTCGAATGACAATTTCAGACTATGCACAGACGCCGACTGTATTAAAGCTGAGATAAACAGGCGCTGCTCTCGGGTAATGAATACGGGCAGAAATGTTCTATCTCATGATATGTTCATTTCATTAGACCTTCTAGGTTTTTATTTCTCATAGTAGTTTTTCTTGTTTGTACCTGCAATGAGAGTAACACTGCTCATATCTAGCTCCTTTAAAGTATGCCCAGGTGTTGTAGGTTTGACCAAACAAAGGAGGGATGATGTTAAGGGACATCACATATGGGACATGAGGCACCGAACAGGAAGGGCACTGAAATGGCAAATCAGGTTTTCTTTTTCCAGATTCACCCTTCTTTTGCCATATGGTGTTTCTGCTATTTCATACTAAGAGAATACCTAATTAACAATTTGATTTAAACAAGGTTCATTTCTAACATAAGTACTCTTAACTATACACTATAACACCAGGGGTTATGACTTCTGTACGTTTACATTCTGTACGATTAAACATATTTAATGTCATAGAGACTGTAGCCTCATTCAGTTATGGACAAGCAAGCAACATATTAACAGAGTGACCATATCTTGTGACAATAGGTGACAATAAGTGTTTTTAATGTAATAATTTGAACTTAAAGTCTGTGTACACTCTCTTACAAGGCTGTGTTGAGAGTCCCTGCATCTAAAATGTCTACAATAAAATGGGCGAATAATATGCATTTGACCTTAACCCATAAGAAAACATGGTGATGTGTGTGCAACAAACACTTTGAATGCAGCTTCATGCTGGACCTTAACTCATTAAATCCCTAAGCAACATGCATGACCTGACCTCTTACAAAAGTGAAGGAAGCAGATAATTTTAAAAAGTTTGTTTTTCAACACTAAAGGTAATTTTAATAAACTTCCAGTGCTTTAATAATGTGTCTTATATGACATCTAAACTGTTCTGACCGTATTTCTGACATGATATAACATAATGTATATATAATATTATAAATTAGAATATAAATAAATATATATTTTTTAATAAAACATCATATATGTGTTATATGTGCTCCACTTCGTCTGTGGTATATCCCCCATAATTTTCCAGAAATTTATGAAATGGGCCTGGGTTCTTATGGGTGAAGTTAGAGGTTTCTTCAGACGTCTGTTCGACTGAGCAAAATTAGCAAAACAGACAAATCCTTGATCACACACAAACGTTATTGCCAAAGCACAGCAGTGATAAGTAAGTTTTTTTTTTATCACCACAGGTGAATGCTTCCACTAAATTACACCCCTCCTGTGTTTATCATTTATTTTAGCAACCTCAGGCAGTTCAATGTCTATCAGAATAATAATAGTCTCCTTGTGTCCTGTGAGCTTTTGCCGTCCGTGTTTGACACAGCTGTGTCTTGAATTTCAGCGAATGCTTCCATGGTTGGGGGGCCTTGGTTCACGAATCACAGCGATGGGAACTCTGGTGTTTTCTTCTCAAAGCTCACATTACCTGCAGAGTGTTCTTCCTTTAGTGCTCTTGGTGGAGAAACTGAAATATTATTTTGAGACATTTTCAATTGAATTACTTTCCTTATATCACAGCAGTGTATGAACCATTTAAGATAAGATAAGATAAGATAAATCTTTATTGATCCCCCATAGGGGAAATTTGGGTGTTGCAACAGCACAAGCATACAATCAGGTAGAAGTGTAAAGTATAAAGAAAACTATATAAAAAAGGTATATACAAGGTATATACAACTTAGTATATAAGTAACAACAAAGTACAAGTGGAACCTAAAGTGGCTTAGTGAAGATAAAGTGACAACATCAGATTACAAAACAGCAGCAAATGTAACTAGTGCAATATGAGAGGTAGATAACGCAGCATAGTTACGTCAGTAATGCAGCAAATGTAAATATTGCAAAACGAGAGATTGAACATATAGTAAACCTTCACATGAAGTATGAGTAGTCTAAAAAACTTATCTGACTCTTGGATGTAAACTTTTCTTTAAAAAAAAAAAAAAAAAAAAACTTCTTTAGACAAGCAAGCACTCACCATAATCATGACTGGCCTCTCTATAATAAAAACGTCCACTGGAGTTAAATCATATATCAGCATGTGGTGCCTGATGCCTGACAGGCCCGAGTTTATATTCAGGGTCGGAAAATCTTGTCCTGTCAGGAGGAACAGTGCAAATTTTCATTTAAAATAAGCAGATCAATACTGGCTTTGCTTTGTAATCTCAATTCTCTCACTGGCCGATTCCTCCCGTGAGAACGGATCGACCTCCTCCTTCAGTAAGACGGGGGATAGGTGTAGCCTTGAGTGGCGAAAGATGCACACTGCATCACGATAGCAGGGTGTGAATAAGTAAGAGAAGAGGCTTTGAAAGTCTGTGTTTACTCCCCGTCTTCTTCCTCTTGGAGAGACCACCGGAGGCACACGTGGACATGTAATCATCATCAGGCTCGTCCTGACTGATGGTAATGGAAAAGCTGGCCCCCCATCATTATCAATATCAACATATGAGATGTGATGTTTGTATAGGTTTCCTCGAGGACGGTGTCATTATCAAAAGAGACTTTTACAATATATGAGAATGAAAAGCCACATAGCTCGAGCTGACCTTCAGACTTAAAGTGCCTGGCAGATATAAAGCATCTTTACTCACCGAGAGGATTGAAGAGTTTGTTCACAATCAGTTTGTCGAGATTCAATTTGGCTCCACTGTGTTGTGCCGTACACTTACTACTGTCTGACAGATGGTGGCAAACAGCTGTACATCACAGAAAATGTCCCATCACCTGCAGACAGTAAATGGTTTCTTTATGTTTCATGGCTGTGCTCGTATGGCTGAGTGCTGCTGCTGGAGTGATGATGCGCTGTGCTCCTTTTTTTTTTTTTTTTTTTTTTAAACTTCTGTCAAATACAGAGCTATTTTGGTGAAAGAAAAAAAAAAAGAACATTGTTCGTGAATGTGTGCAGTGTTGATGTCAAATATGATGGTGATGAAGGCAGATGAGGCGATGTTCGGACATTTTCCTGAACTTAGAAGAGCTGTGTAGCAATGGACACTTTTAAGAACTTTCAGGATAAACATGCTGACAGTGCTAATCTATCTCTCCTGGTCTGGGGAACCTGGAGTCGTTTGTTATCTGTGATGCATGGTGCCTCTCTGATGCACTGTTCATTCTAAATGTGTTTGTATGTGTGTGTGTGAAACTGATGGTTTCAGACCTGAGCACAGGGACCTGATCCATCACACACACACACACACACACACACACACACACACACACACACACACCATATACATTAGACGAATCCAATTCAAGCGTGTGTGAGACTCAATCAATAGTGATGAATAAGGTTCCAGCTTTTCTATATGGTGTGTGTGTGTATGTGTGTGAGTGTGTGTGTGTGTGTGTGTGTGTGTGTGTCCCCTGTTTGGGCACATTAGGGCATAGTATCTTAACCTGCAGCCCATGCAACAGAGCTTCTTTTAAATAAATAAACAGTCTAATAGCCCCAGTAGGAGAAACAGGAATCTCACACTCACACACAACATTAAACTGTTTCCTCCAGTGTGATTGCTTTAATCACAAGCAGCACTGCAAGGTCTGTGTGTGTGTGTGTGTGTGTGTGTGTGTGTGTGTGTGTGTGTGTGTGTTCGCATGTATGTGTGACAACAGCGGCCTTTAATTTCAAGACACGGCCTCCGAAGCTAGTATTAACGTTAATGCGCTTGCAGTGCCACTTAAATGTACTTGTGGCCGTTTGGTAATTTTCCTGGCTCAAAACAAACCTGGCCGTGCCGAGCTGAGCGAAGTGGCACAGCTGAGGATGTGTTTATGGAGATCAGGCTGCACTGTGCAATTTGGTTCTTGTTTTGGCATAAAAAAAATTGCAATTGGTTTTCTGCCTGGTCAGAACATCTCTTATGCAAACACAGGGACACATTTTATAGCTTGTGATAGCAAAGCTTCACGAGTAGTCCTTTGGAAAAATAACACACCTCTTTATGTTTCGATGTTTGTCACTTTCGCTCCGATGTGATGTTTTTAAAAAATCGCCAGTTCTTACTAATAATGTCTGCAACTCCTTTGAGAATCTGTAGGATCCTTCCCTTCCAGTTGATCAAATGCCTGTGGCCATAATACAGTAGCTGACCCCTGCTGTCACTCCCTGGTGACCCCCCGCTGCTCCTTCTCAGCATGTCCTCTTATGTGTACCTCAAATGATCCCCCGATGCAGGAAAGGGTTTCCATAGAAATAGTTGGAGAGTAAAGTCTCAGAGAGAGACAGAGACATGTGGGGTTACAAAACTCTTACATATTTATACCCACAGTTATGTCTTCTATACGTCTATAAGTCACCTCCACTGGGGGGCAAAACATGGGTGGTCATATATCAGAGTGCCTTTCTCCTGCACACATTCATTTTAGCAATAAATGAACACCACAGTGTTTCTATTTTAAAGTAATGAATATTTACTTATATGTTTTTATGTAGCCTATCATTTTGACTTGAGCTTGTGAGATTAGAGGTTTTCGACCCACTTCTATATACTTATATCCTGCTGAGCGATCTAATGACACAGTGCAGTGGACTGCTGCTTTCAGGTAATGGAAGTAATTAATTTTGAATTTGAGCAGATTATTAAAGCCAACAGACCTTTTGTGACTCGACCATTGGTGGCCTTGGTGCAGCACGATGAAAAGTTTTAACAGATGTTTTGGAACATATAGTTTTTCCGTTGCTTTTTAATTAAAATGCTGCATGGGCTGTCTAAAATGTTGATACCTTTCTCTCATTAAAAACTTGAGAAATGCATTTATAAGTAGGGGACTTCCCTCGTATTTATGAAGATATTTTGTATATATATGCAAATGTTTGCATTTACATTACTGTGTACAGAATATATAACCAAAATAGCATCAAATTGGCAGGCAATGAAATTATTTATGTATGAATAACATTTTTGAGGAACTCCAATTTGGCTTATGTCTGGATCGCAACAAATAATTGCATTAATCAAATAGCTGGATTTTGGATTACTCTCCTTTTCCCTTTCCCTTTCCAGTATCTGCCTGTTCTGTCAACTTCCAAATGGACTCTGTTTCCTATTGCTTGTTGTATGACCAACAGACCAATTACAGGGTTTGATAGCAGATGTGTAATTTTAGTATTTCATAGCCGATGTCTATAAACCATGCGTATATATATGTAGATTATTTGCTAATAATGTGACACATGAACATCAACATGTTAATGCAGGGATTTTTGTCTGATCAACGGGTCAAAAGCAGTTAAAAGTGTGATGTTATCCTACTCTGTATTTTGTCATTTGAAGTCCATTAAACAGTGTGTGGCATAGCGATCTCACAGTAATAGCCTTGCTGTATAAGATGGTGCCTGATTTACAGTCCTATAATCCTAACAATGCACATGATGAGTTATTTCTTCATGAGCTCTTTGTGTCACCAGAGGACAAAGACACGTTTAAATGCTGCTTAAACTGCCATTTGATTTCTCAACCTGGGCCCTGATTACATGCTGATGGTGCAGGGTGACAACTGCCAAAAGTGACCGATCGATGAGTTACATGTCTGTATAACTTACTTTTTAGAAAAAGTCAGCATGAACACAAACTGGACCTGTTATAAAATGCAACCATGCATCATTTTTTTCCAGACCAAATGAAGCACACTACAGGTTTGACAGCTCCCAGCTACATCTCTGAGCCTTAACACAGCCTCACCAGGTGGGGCTTCCCTGGAAAGTCTCTGCTGTGAGCGCAGTGCATCTGAGGAACTCATTCATTAATGCCATATAGACATGCAGAGTACAGCATTCATTAACGGGTGCAGTCCTCATCTTGGGGACTTTTTCAGTCAGAAAAATCTAAAACGAACTTCTTTTGAACTTTTTCAGAGCTTCACCTTTGCTCCCTCAAGCTATAATTGAGGCTTTAAGCCCGAAGTAGTGAGTTATCTAATGGTGGCAGCTCCTGTGTCAGGCAGACAGCCAAAGGGACATTATTATTAAATCTTGTCTTAGGCTTTTCATTTGTATTCAGGAAAGGGAGCACCTTCTTCCAAAGCTTGCCTCAGGTACTGTGGAAACACAGAAACATGCGTCCGCACTTGACTGCAATTGATCCCCATTGACTTTTACCAAGGCGTCTTGTACTGTAAGATCCTCTTTTCCAGACAGATTTAATGTCAAGGTTGTTATTATGTGCCTGCCGTGGAGTGGATGAGATTTGGATAAGGACCCCTGTGGAGCTTTGTGAGTTATGCGTGAAATGATTTGCTGTGTGGGTCAGTAAGAAAACCAAACCTGTCAGTCACTGCCGACTTTCTGCTTCTCTTACTGGATGATTGTCTGTGCTTTCCCATGCTGAGCTCGGCATGTCTGCAGAGTGTTGTGTGTGTGTGTGTGTGTGTGTGTGTGTGTGCAAGCATGTGTGTCTACGTGCAGTATACTCGTCTCTTTTTACGCGTATGTGCTCTGCCTGCTGGTTGCAAGCGGCGCCATTCAGGTGCAGTGATGAACCTGGAGACCTCGCCAGACAGACAGAAATGATGTGATGAAAATTGCCTTTGACCACCTTCGTTTCTCGCCCACCTCCATCACCAAATGACAGACCATGATAGACAATCAGCTGTCAGTGGTGGCTGGATGCTGCTGACTCTTGATGGTCCACACAGACATACAGCACCTTCTGTATTTTCATTCACTATATGCTAGGCTTTTGTTACTTGAATGAACATAGAAAAAAGATGGAGGTTTGTCTCTAGTAATATTTGAGTGTGTAGTTTCACTGGATCAAAAAATTCTTTAAACATAGTCACCACTGTCACTAGACACAGATGAACTCCTTTTTTTTTAACCTTAAACACAAATGACAATTAACCAAAGTTCTAATTAATCTCATCTCTAGATTCAGACATGCCTCCCAGCCAGGACTTTAAATCTCACTTTGAGAGTGCATTTTAAGCACATATGCTCGAGCGCTGACACGCTGCCATCACTAATGTGTTCTGCGGCTGGGCCACCTCTAAATTACAGGCGACTGGCAAATGTAACACGACTACAGCATGGCGTGATTTTCACCCCTCTGCTCTACTCTCAGATTTACAACCTGTCTCTTGAGTGTAATTCGGAATGATTAAGGCTGTTTATTAGTCCAAGGCCCCCGACTGTCGTCCAGTAATCAATCAGATTCTTTACAAGTCCGGCACACTCTGACAAGGTAAATTACACCTCTGATTTCTCATCATTCTCACTTTAATATCACTCATAAATCACACATTGAGTGGAAGAGCCAGTTATTGTAGGGCTTGTAAAAGAACACACACCCACGCACACACACATATACTGTATATATGCCTATATATATACAGTAAATGAAACTCTTAAAGCACAGATACTTCAGTAGTTTCATGAAAAGAAATATGGATTAAAGTGCAGTTCCTGTTGTAGAAAATTATAGCACACACATGAAAAAGTTTTTTACTGTATTACACATTTTATTTGTGTATCTGAAATTGTGTTTGATTTAAGTGATTTCAGAAGTCAGTTTTTAAGATCGTAAATCTGCACTGAATAATTCTCCAAGCTGCTCTTACACCAACAGATGTTCTGTATAATGCTTACATGCAATACAATACAGTAAAGGGCATGAATTCCTAAATCCAGATTACTGCCAGAACAAATTATTTCTTGAAGTAAACATGTCTTCAAATGTTATGGAGCTGCTTTGTTTCCCTGAGATTACGCTGACAGACAAAGTAGCACTTGAAAACACATCCACAAAACTTTTATGAACGTATAAAGCTCCCCCATGATTGTTAGTGCCGAGAGAGCAACGTCCCTCCAATGAGTGTATTTTGCTGTTTTAAATGCTAAATTTATTACGGTGGAGAATAGAAAAAACATGGCAGCTTGTAAATTGTTCAGTTTGCCACATGTAATAGAAGAGTTTGTTGCATTGATAGTGTTTGCTTTAAGAGGAGGATAAGAGGGGAAAGAACATGCTGTGCTCACATTAATGAAGTCGGTCTCACAGATAAATGCATTAGATATTAATACATGGACTCGGAAGTGTTTTGCTTGTGTCTGTGTTTTATTAATGCACAGAGACGCCCAGCAAACACAATAAGAGAAATCATGATATCACTTCCTTTGATTCTCACATCTCTTAATACGTCTGGACCAGCATTGTTTGCTTTTTCACTGGATGGTACTCTCTGTTCACTGGGTCTCGCTCACACATCCTGCCACCTACGTCTCTCACAGTTGGTGTGATATGCAGATGAGCCCCGGTCTGCTCATTAGCCACAGTGCGGTGAACTTGATTGGGGCGCAGTGATGTTTTTCTTTGCGTCGTACAACAAAGGCCAATCACAGGCAATTTTAAAAATCGTAAAAGAAAAAATCTGCAACACTCCCCCACCCCCCTTTCCAGCTTTTATGAGACTATAAAGCAGTGAGTTTTATTCCAACATCAGCCGTCCTTTTGTGTCCATCCTTATCTCTTGCATCTCTGATCCCTGATTTGCAAATGACTCATCCTGTTCTCCAAGCCGTTGGGGTTCAACACGTTCAGGTACTCTTAATTTTTTTCATGCCCCCAGGCGAATATGCAGATGAGCACATTTCTAATTGCACAGCATAAAATGTAATTGTGTGCTTTAAAACGCTGAATCTGAGGCTTTTTCTTTCTTTCTTTCTTTCTTTTAGTCTATTCATTTAAATTCTCTTAATAAAGGCAGAGGGAAGATTGGAAACTCTTAAGGCACAGATAGATAAGTATTTTCATGAAAAGATATGGATCAAAGAGCAGGTCCTGCTGTTTGAAGCTTGATGCAGTCACTCTTCCTGTTTTAGAAAATTATAGCACACTCACTAAAAGCATTGGCTGAGGGAGGCAGCAGCGGTGCCCCCTCCTCATCTCCGTCCCTCTCTGCATCTCTGCCTAAATGTCTGTGTCTGTATCTCTCCACAACAAAGACGCAGCTTTCATATCTCACACTTCCACCCAGGGGAGGTGTGTGAGAACTAAGGTGGCATTTGTGGGTGACGTAGTTTGAAGTTAATGCTCCTCCAAAAAAAAAAAAAAAAAAATCAGAATTTTTAATTTCTTTGATTTGTTCTGTTTCAGTTTGAATCCCTTGATCAAGTGGAGTGCCGTCAGTCTACCCTGAAATAAATGGAAGTGGATGGAGGCACAGAGCAGAGTGGGAGCTCTTGAGTCACAGAGAGACTTTTCATAAAAGGCTTCCAGTGCAAACGCTATGGCACAGAACAAAGAACAAACCCTGTCGTTTGAAGCTTGGCACAGTCCCTCCTCTGTTGTTGTTGTTTTTTTTTTTTGAAAATTGCAGACACTCATACACACACCTAGAAATTTTGCATGGAGGGGGGGCAGATGGGGACACTAAAAATCTTGTTGGGGGGGATATATAGAAGCATCTTATGTATGGGGCCAGTGATTGTGTCAGAGTGGTCACGCCCGCCCTTAGTGGTGCCAGTGACACACACATATCCATCTTTCTCTCGCTCCCACATCCCTTTCCTCTCTGTTATAAAAGGAGCTTTGCTTTGGAAAAAAAGAACATCTTGATGTTTTTACAGTTTGCCACGACACACTTTTCGTCGCTTCCATATAAAAGGAAGCGGCTCAAGATGAGACAACAGCCTCGTCCTTTCTGTTGTGTCACTGTGTCCAAGCTCAAAAAACAGCTCCGACATGCTTCACCCCTCTATCTTTAGATGAAAGACAAGGAAAAATGTCTCAGCGGGTTAAATAAATCATATGACTTTTAATAGAATCGCAAAGTGTATTTAACCCATTTTGCCGCAGCGGGCGATCTAGCTTTTAGTTTGAAGCCATGTGTGTGTGTATAACTTGCTTTTCTGCTGCTGTGGGAGGAAACACAGGAAGAATATACAAAGTTCTCAGAGCCTTTGGCCCCAGTCTGTGTCCCACTCACAGACGGATGATTCCCTCTCACAAAATTACTCTTGGTAGAGATTTACATGAAATTACAGCTGCAGAAAAACATCCATCGCCAGAGCTGTATTGGCTCAAATGTGTTGATAATTTGAGGCGCTTTGAATGTCAGCTTTGGATATTTGAAATACTGTATAGTGCAGAAATTCTGAGGGGCACAGTTACTTTCAATAAACCACACACGGCGCCATTTATGTTCATAAAATGTTCTGTAATTAGTGACGTATTTTAGACCAAATCAGCAACATATTTTTTGCAGCAATTAGCTGCAACAGACAAACTGAGTTGCACAGCTTCAGCCTCAAGGCCTAAATTAAACCAGTATGTATTCTCACTTCTCATATAGATCCTTTTAAAGACAATTTAATTGCTTGAAATATATGACTGAACAATCATTTTGATTTGCGTGTTGCACTGATGTTGACAGTGTCATGATCTAACAAAATGAAAAAGATGTTGTATCACCTCAAAATCTAAATGAATGTTTACCCCATAGAACTCAAGTCAGCCAGTTGTGAGCTCCTTAAAAGTTCATTTTACAGTAAATAATAGATTAAAGCATCAGTTTTCAATACCCTACTCAATATTAAAAACCTTTACATAAGAGTGTGAAACATGATGTGCTGAGGTGTTTCAACATGAGTGATGGTGATGTAGTTAAAATACTGCGCTGCCTCGTCCACTGAGACGTGCAAGGCGCGTACGGGTGAAGAGACATCATTATAAAAAGTGCTCAAAGAGCATTTGTTTAGATCTTGATATTTATTGCCACATGAGGATGACTCATAGCTGGTAGCAGCTGATTTGTTGCTTATCACAGAGCACATAAAAATGCATGTGTTTAGTAAAGCTGTGGTCAGAAGGGATCCAATGCAGCCAACACACTTATTTTATTATGCATGCAAAATCATTGCTGGAAAATAAACGGGTCACCAGAGATTAAAAGAAATTATAAATTGCATGGTATGTTCTGCCATAATAGCCTTCATTACTTTATCATATTTCCTGAATATGATAAATGTGTAATGTGATACCTAAAGTTTGAGTTCAGCAACTCTTTGTCGAACATGCTGAGGCAGCAGCTTGCTTATCAATACAGGCCAGTCTGCATATCTAATGAGGAAAAGTTTTGACTCTATAGCTGAAGTGTTTGGTTAGATGTTTAATTAAGAGTACACACTTCTGAGTTTGTGAGTTGAAAGGAATTTCTTTTTTCTGTAGATATTGACCGTCACCTTCAGAAACTATCTGGCGAGGTTATTTATACAAACAGACTGCGATCGAAAAGGTAAAAAAAAAAAAAAAGGGCATGTTAGTGGAGGGCTGCTGATCTGAAGTCTGGACAAGTTCACAAAATCTGTACTATTCAAATTCAACTCTGACTTCAGTAGAAATGCCCTTGATCAATGTATTTAATCCCAAATTTCTCAAGTGGCCAACAAGAGATGACTGTGTCTACACTGGGCAGTGAGCAGCACTGTGATGTTTACTTGTAACTGAGCTTTTTGGAATTAGACTCACAGCTCAGTTACAAGTAGATGCATACTCCATGTAGTTACAGATTTCTCTGGGTGAGTGGTTTTTTTTTGTGTAACATGCAGTATATCCTTTAGTTATGATGACTGAGAATTCAATTCCTCATCTTGCTTTGCAATATCAAGGAAATCCCTTTCACCATAAAAGATTTATTTAACACCATCCTTGACTTGTTTCACTGGCCTCTTGACTTTCAAGTTTCTTGCACTTCAGAGCGATGATCACACTTCTGATCGCGCCAACGTTGGGTGTGACCAGAAGTGGTGCTCTGTTGCATCTGTCACCTCACCCAAAAATGTGTTTGAGTTGCTGTTAAGTTAAAGCTTTAAGCCGTTACTATTAATGGCAGTGTTAGCAGTACTGAAGTAATCATCAACATTCAACAATTGTTAATGTTATCTGAAGTGACTAAATGAGCTAAACCAACAGCAGCTCTCTCAAAGTGTTCATTCAAACAAGGATTCTGTTTATGTGATGCACCCTCTGTCCCCTCATGATGCTTGTTTACATAGGTGATGGAGGATGATGAAAATCAGAGCTGAAATATCTTTAAAGAGTAACTAAACACCAACCCATGTTGCAACTGTGGCCACACTCAACATCTGCCATGTTTGGGTGTGATCAGAAAGCTTCTTCATTGCACCTGTAGCAACACCCATCTGTGATGTCAGGGTGTACCAATACACCTCAGGAGTACACTTACACATCCCTGCAGCAAGGATAGAAGTTGAACCATTAGAGGTCAGCAAAGATGGGATTTTAAGTTGTTTGTCAAATTCTCTAAAGTTTTGTAAATTCTATAAAGTTTGGGTGATTTGCTAAAAATGCGTTCAGTAATGTCAAATACAAAAAACTGACCAGTCGTTATTATTAGTAGTATTAGTAGTAGTAGTGGTAGAAGTAGCAGTCATCAACACTGCCAGTATTGTTTAACACATTTATTCACACCAGTAAATTTATTCTTGGTGAGATATAGTGATATGTTAAATGATATGATAAGTGTGTCACTGGGTTTGCCTATGTATGCAGAATGATAAAATCAAAACACATCTTTGAGAACAACAAGAAATAACCGCTCCGGTGCTCTGATACGACTATTTTTTTCGGTTTTGCTCCATTTCTTCTTATTTATGTTTTTATCCTCCTCATCTCTTCAGCCCCCTCGACAGCTTTTCTCATTTGTAGCCTGTGACCCCTCTTGACCCTCCCTTCTCCACCTCATCCCATCCTTCCTCTCTGTCCAAAAGTATCTCTCCTCACCCCTCCCTCGCTCGTCCCCGCTCCTCGTTTTTCTTCCCCCCTTTCCATTTGCCCTCAAGTGTGAAATGAGTGCGCAATGAGTTGACTTTGAGAGCAAAGGGGATGAGAGCGAGTGGTCTGTCACAGGAGAATGATCTTAACAGACCTGTCCGCCAAATCCCCAACCCCGTCCACCACCATCCATCGACCACACGCTCGCGCACACACTCACACGGGCACAACTCGGTTCAGTAGTCACAGAAGATTCTGCAGTGACACACGGGGCCGTGGATTGGTTGGTTATTGATCACAATCAAACCGATCATCCAGGCAGCTGGAGGAGTCGCCCGTACAGGAGCCACACATCTCACTGAGAATCCCTGATAAAGACTGCAGTGAACAATGAATAAGCACACACACACACACACACACACACACACACACACACTCATACAAACTCAGCATGAAACTATCCGTGCATGCACACACACATCAACGATTCCATCAAGGCCTCTCTCCATTTTCAAATTGGTTTACCTTCCTGACTAAAACTCCAATACGCTCACACAAAATGATAACTAGGAGAAGTAATTGGATTTTAAGGAGAAACACTTTCCTCCAAGGCTGTCGCTGAGCAGCAATTTCTGCGTCTAAAGCAGTAATAAATATTGATATGAAGTGTCGACACAATATGTAAAAATCATAAGATGTGAATAATGAAGGCTGGCAGCAAAAAATCCAAGGAAAAGCAAATGTAAACAAGGCTCGTTCTAGTTTCAGTCTCGCCACCTGTTGTGTCTGCACGACTAATCAATACACCTGCTTGGGGTCTCAAACCAAATTAATCAATTGCATGCGAACAGTTGACAGTATTTGGCGGTTTCTACGCTTGGCTGGCAACGACATGTCTGTCTCAGCCTCACACACACACACACACACGTGTAGACAAAAGTGATGTATCACAGAGGACAGATGCGTTCCTCAACCCGCAGACAGATACATGGAGCTAGTGTCAAAAGGCTAATTCACTTTTAGATGGAAGAAATGAAGAAAGAAAGGCAGAAAAAAAAGAAAATATGAGAAAATAGAGAAAATATGAGAAAATAGAGAGAGCCACAGCCCGAGAGCAATAAGTAAAGAGAGAGATAAAACACTGCAGGTAATTTTTTTTTTATATTGATACGTCTGTGTAAAATGTAAAAACCTAAAATATTTTTTCTCCCATGCACTTTGCAGTCAGCTGTGTAACACTAGAGATGACATTAAATAACATAGAGAAGGTTGGTTGTGATAAATAATTTTTACCGAGCCCTTGTTTTGTTAATATATTGCCCTTTTAAAGCTCAGTGACATAATTGAACAGCTAATGTTGCTGAGTATGACGTGGTTATTAAACTTTTATGGAATCGTCTGTCTTTGTTTCGGTCTACAAATTATGTTATGGCGGCAAAATTGAGGACCGGGAATAAAATGACTTGTCACTACTGTGGCAACTCAAAGTTACATCAGAAAAAAAAAAAAAAAATTTAACCATGAGGTCCATTAGTAGCTGATCTGGAGCTTTCCATCCAAACACATTATCTTTCTCAGCAGATTGAGTTCATCATGGAATTGCAGATGTTTAAATGTCCATATCTTAAGCACTTTGAGGACTTGACAGTTGAGATTGAAAGTTCATCTTACCAATCTTATCATGAGGCTAATTGTCAAATACTGCTTTCAAGAAGAAGAACGAACGCACATTTTAAGCCACTGTGGACCTTAAAGTGCTCAGAAATGTATGGTTTTAATTACATTACTGACAACTGGGCAAACTCCGTCTTCTGAGGAAGATAAGCAGTTGAGGTTTTTTATTAACAAGGTCAAGAACGGACGCAATTTGCTGACTCATAGAAATGTTTGTGTTACAGCCTGTTTTGTCCACGCGGCTGCTGAGGAATGCTATGCAGACATATGATGGACAGATTATAATATCCAGCCTATTTTTTTCATTCCATCCACACAACTGCAATGGTCAGAGAACATAGTGCTTCACCTCTCATTTCAATGATCACATCAAAAAGAAATATGCCTCTGTGGGATCTTACAATGACTATATGTAAGTCCTCACTGGACACTTCTATTGGTATCATGTTGGCCTAGAATCTGACTGGCCATCCTGAAAACAACAAATAATCAATGTGACCACCATCATTCATCTCTCACAGGAGTTCCTCTCCTCACCTCCTGACCTTCGGTGGAAGAGAGGCCGAATGTTTTGTCGAGGGGCATTTATATGTTTGCAGTTCAGACATTTACAGCTGAGGCATCACTTCGCTAAATGTTAATCTTACCGTCCAAAAAAAGGCTGTAAATGTTGAAGGTGATAATGTCCCCGAACCCACACTGTGCTTTTATTTTTTTCTTACTGTTAAAAGGACGCGATAACACGATAACGCTGAAGGAGCAATGACAGCAGTCACAGAAAAATACACAATAGTAACTGTAGCTATTTTTAGACCAAAGAATCTATTTTTGATTTTGCTATTTTGTTTTTCCTCAAACCTGTCAACCTCTTGACTCTGTCTAAGGAGCCCGGTTTAAAAATACTTTACATCTCTCTTTGCTTCTTTTCCAGCCCATCTCCGCTCACTTTCCTCCACTCAGTCCCATCTGATTTTGGCAGGACTTTGATAATCTGAATAATCAAATGAGCTGGGACTTTGAGCCAGCCTTCAAATAAGGCTATGCCAATTCAGCCGGTAAATCATTTTAGCACGGCTGTGAAGGGGGGGCGACTCGACAGTAATGTCTGCTTATATCACAGAACAGAGCGGCGTGTGATCTGAAGAACAAACAGTAAAACAAATGAAATCTGCAATAAACCTGTGTTATGAGTCTGAAATAATATGATCGTATTAAAAAAGAAATGAAACTTGATTTCACGTAAAGACAGTTTGACATGATCTGGTTTTCCCTGAGTCCCTGTAGTCAATATCAGAGTGCTTTCTGTCAGCAGAAATATTGCATAGTCCGGTTTAATGAAGTTTAGAAACCCCATTAATCTCTCCCTGAGGCAAGTGGGATTCTTCAACTTCTTGCAGTGTCTGTAAACTGGTCATTTTGATGTGAGCATGGAAGTTCTTTTCTTGAGTTTGGAAACATGACATGTGGTAAAATCTCAATTTAAGATTGTCTTACTAGATTTTTGGGATTAGAATCATCAACCAAAAGTTATAGACAGTTGAAGAAAGATCAAGACCATTTACATGTGATGCTGAAGAGCAAATCAAGACAGTCTTCCGTCCACATGTGATCACCTGTTATCACACTCAGGTCACATGACAACACCTGAGCCAGTCAAAACCTCTGCATGCGTGATCTTTGAATAGAGATTACTTCATACATTGCACAGAAATCTTCAGTCAACATCGATGAGCAGCTCTGGTACAGATACTCTTTGGTTCAGTCAGTTGTGATGTCTCATCATCTTTCTCCCATCACATCCTCTTAACTAAGGAAAAGCAGCAAAGCTTTAGATATAGGGGATGACTAATTTTGGTTTGCTACAGTAGCAGATTTTGCAGAATTTTTCTCATTAGGAAACACCAGCACTACAATTTCCTTTAAAACTGACAAGGTGTTAACAGTGATGGATATGTGCAGCGGGCTTGGAATGAGACCTGATTAAGTCTGTTGAAACCTGTGCCGTCATGATTTCTAGTACTAGTCTCAGTATGATGAATTAACAGCAAAGAATATTATGAATTTAAGCTAAAAATCCAAATGCATTAAACTTTGCTGCGCGTTCAGTGGCAGAGGGCATTTAAAAGACTACTTTAAAATGTCACTTTGAAAATACCTGTCGTTAAGTGATTGTTTCAAGCTCCGCTGTATGGTGTGACTGTGGTTGATGCATTTAGATGAGCTGATAGATTTCTCTCAGAGGAATAACACAGTAAATGGGAGCGCACCGTATATCCCTATTTCATCTTTGTTCCATGCATTTTTCTTTAACATCAGCAGCCTATTTGTGAGAGAAATGCAACGTGTGATCTCAGGCTACTCTTCTCGTTTTCTCTTCCTGAGCTGGTGAGGAGGAGAAGAGAAGATACAATGTGACAAGCAACGGGAGTCGAGAGTATAAAAGTAATCCAAGATTACGGATGAGAGGAGAAGGAGAAGATGACTGAGTCATGGATAAGATGAAAGAATTGTTAAATAAGCATATTCTCATGGGGGATGTGCCGGGAGAGGAGCGGGGAGGGTGATGGTGGATGGGAGTGGAGTAAGAAACAGTGGAGCAATGAATGAAGTCCTGCGGCATGTGTGCTGTGTATTGCTTAGTTATTGCACAAATATTATCATCTCTGAATGTCAGCTTATTTTTAGTGAGCATACAACGCATCTGCATGTATCCCATGTATATGCACAATAAACACTAATGGGCTTGTGTATGAGTGTATGTTTGTGTGAACACACCATATCCAATAACCCAGGTGATGAACACCACTATCATTTTCCCCTCTGATTTATTGTCTTATTGCCCTCCTTTTATATGCGCCTGTGAATACGGATCACAGCTGACTGCTCTTTCAAGTTAAAGTTCTTATGAAAACTTAGGCATGCATGTAAAGAGAGCATATATTCATAGACTGAAGGATCAAAATGGAGTATATTTCCTGAATAATACTTGAGGGAGTATAGTGTGAAGTAGTTTGCGGAAATGGAGCAGCGTGCCTTGTTTTTATTAACCCAAAGTTTTTTCTTTTTTTTTTTATCACATCTACAGTATATGAATTATGAATACACTGCCATGCATGAAAGTGGAAGGATGCTATCTGGAGAACAACTGCATGTACTTGAAACGTATAGAACGCTCAGTGAGGAATCCCTGAGGGCTCTCTGAAGGTCTGAGCTTCCTGCGTTCTGCTGTGGAGTTTCATATCAAAGGAGGGTTGAGGTTTATGTATGCCTCAGACATGGATCGTTTCCCCACACGGTTATTTAAAAACCTGTTTCTAAACACACAATGATCTGCAGGTGTTCTCCTCTGTGAATATGAAGTTTGGAGAATCCCCACAGTCACTATTTTTAACCGTGTGTGTGCTGAGACTTTCTCTTCACCGAGATACATCTGAAGGTACAGAGCACTGTTCACCGTCGAAGTATTTTCTTTCATATGTGCTTCTGCATATCTAGACTTTGCTTTAAGGCTGAAGTTTGAGGTAAATTCGAAAATACGTCTTTTGTACAAGACGAACCTGGAAAACAATGTCTTCATATGTAAATCAGACCACATGCAAACATGTTTTCATGCAGCAGGCACCAAACTATTCCCACAGTTTTCTTTACAGTGTAAACATGAAGGTGGTGTAATATAATATATAATATTTCTGCCCACATGGTTAATACACAGCAGGGGTCTGGATGAAGTTGCACCAAATTGTTCGTTACATATGTGTGTGCAAGTACATGTGTAAGATAAAAGCGTGTATCAGAAGTACATGAACAAGCCGTGGATTAAACATCAAAGGTCCACAGGATTAGCTCAGCATCAGTCCACTGGCAGTACAAGCAGGGCTTCATGCCTGATATAGTAATTTTACAGTAACATGGAATACGGTTACTGAAGCGTGGAGGCGATCGTGTGTATTAATCATTAATCAGACGTGGCCTCTAACCAAGAGGAGGATGGGCTCGTTAAAGCTTTTTGGATGAAAAAGGAAAAGACCAGAAACATGCAGCATGACATATATTAGAAACTGATTCATGTACTGCTTCTCTTTAGCAATGACATCAAAATAATGATATATTTTATCTGAACAATCTATTCAGCTTTTTAAACTAGTCTTCCATTTTGTTTTCAATTTGTTGTTAAGTATTTCTTTCCTTCCCACGGCACAGTGCTTCTTAAAATCACTCACCTCCTCTTGGACAATATTTCAGATTTTACAACTTGAAGTCATGGTAGATTAATTAAACAGCAGAAGAAAAACTAATAGGAAGATGATTGGAAAATTGCATCAGAAGAAGAAGAAGAAGGAGAACAAGACAGATGGCCGGCCATCTGGAGTCTGTTTCTGTTCTGACGTTTCTGCCTGTTAAAAGGAACTTTTTCCTCGCTGCTGTCACCCAGTGCTTGCTCATGATGGGAACTGTTGGGACTCTATAAGTATTATTAGAAAGAGTATGATCTAGACCTGCTCGGTATGTGGAGTGCCTTAAGAAGACTTGCATTGTACAAATAAAATTGAATTGAATTAAACAAGAGGAGGGAGGAGGAGGAGATGAAGGAGAGGAGGAAGAAGAAGAAGCAAAAGGGAGGAAGGAGAAGAAAGGAGAGAAAGAGCAGCATGAGAAGAAAAAAAAAGGAAAATGAGTTTGAATCCAGGAGGCAATTTTACTAGAAATCTCATCCAGAACAAGAAGAGAAGCCGAGAAGCAAATCATATGTGAGTCTGGATCTAAATGTCCAGCTAGAAACACCATTAATCCCTCAGATCTGAAGCTTCTCAAAGGCTCTAATAGTAACACTGGTCTGTACCATGATCTACAGGCTGCACCGCTCAGGCTGTTTAAGGCCATCTACAGTGTTCTCTAGCTGCCCACAGCAAGAGCCCTGTCAGTCTGTGAACCACCACCGGCGGCTTATGTGCGAGGTGTCAGATCTCGAGCTCAAAGACACACCGGACCTTTGAGCAGAATTCAAGCCTGTCCTGAACTCGAGGCCAACTGAGCTGAAAGTACATCTTCAGATGTAACACGCTTTGCCTTTGTGCACATGCTGCGCCAATTAAGTCGTTCTCCAGGTGCCTCATTTACATTTGATGTTGTTGGGTTTCATCGGAGTTGTAGGATCCCTCCATAAATGAATCATTTTTATAAGAGTTTGAAATGTGTTTGTCAGCAATCCAACAGCAAAATGACAAGAAAAAAAAAACATCACAGATGAATAACATACAATTTCTGAGCAGCAGTGAAAAGGCTGGTTTGCTTGAATATCAAACACAGCAGCCCTTTGAGAACAGATGTAAATCGCTTCTGTGCACGCAAGCAAAATGCTCCATCTTTTGAACTACAAAGATGAATAAGTCCGAACATGATTTGTTCTTAAATTATGTTTTAATAGTTCAGGTTTTTTGTGCGCAAATAAAAATGATCACCTGATTGTATTGTTCCATGACTTGTAATTATACTCACTGAGTTATGAGATCAAGACAGGTTGTTTCTATGTTTTATGAGATAAGAAATTTATTCAGCAGACTTTAGTTTTTGAATAATTAATGCAAGTGATTAAGTGATTGTACAACTTCAAATTTGTGAATTATAGCTGTTTGAATAAATCTTTTTCAACACATTTGCTTGAACAAACTTGAATTTCTTTTTCTTCCTTTACATAGGCTGGCAGAAGGTTTTGCAGGCGACTAGTTCATCTCTGGACCCCTCCTCTTTATTTAGTAATAAACCTTACTACTGTCACCATTTATTACCAAGCTGTTTGTCATGACCTGAGCAGTTACGGCCCATACTTGATAATCCGCAGCGTTTGCACGACCCTGTGAACTTCAGACCTTGGAATCACAACAAAAATCCAGCCCTCCTAATTTATTCCACAAGTCTCCTTCCACTCGGTGACGTGTCCTCGTGGTGAACAGGGCCCGTGTACAATAAATCAACTCTACACATCTATTTACAGTTGAGATATAATGTCCTGTATAAGCACAGCTATAAAATAAGAATGTGAATATTCAACTTCTGCCAAATTCTTCTATTCATTGTTCCACTTTGCAGCAAATCTGTGCTGCATCTGTTGCATCACATCCTGATTCATATTTGACTGATTTTACCTTTTACCAGCTGCAAGTTAGTATAATTTACAAGTTGGCCAGCTGCTTTGTTTGCTGGTGTCCTTGAATGGACTCCACGTACGAATGCTTTCTGTGCACGCTCTGCTGCACACGGGCAGTCATTTAGATTGCAGACAGTGCAGACTCTGGTTGAAACAGTGCTGTACACAAAGGGCTGATCGGGCTTTAAATTTTCACATGTTGCTCCCTGACTCCCAGCACATGTTTGCATTTGTGCCTCTGTTGTTCCCTGTTAGTCTACAAGCTGACCAAGGCCACAACATCCTTAAACCCCTGGGCTATGATTCAACCAACATCTCACACCTGAAAATGAAAAATAGGTTTGACATTCTTCCAAAGAAAAAAACCCATATGACTAAAACAACACGTATGAGCATGTTTTGATCTGCTATCCATGGATAAGATTAAACTGTATGATTTAACTAAAATTCCTTGGTTAGGGAGATTAGGGAAAAATCATTGTCATGGTTAAAGCAAAAACGAAAATACCAACCATTGTTAGATGTTAAGGTCTGAGTATGCTTCAAACTTGCTCATGCAATGTATCATCAGACCCCTTGTGAAGTGTTTATACTTATGTTCAGTAGTCACATTTGGAGGTGTGGCAAAAAGAGATGAGAGGAACGGGAAAAAATGGTAGTCTCATTTGTATGATTTTTTTCCCAGCACACTTTTGGGCAGTCTCTCCTTGAAGGCATTTATGGTGTTGCACACAAAAAAGTGGCCAAAGTTGAGTGAAGAATGAAGAATAGAGCTTGAGGGAGATGTTGAAACCCTGGTTTATTCCACACGTTTGCAGACATGGCCATAGCTGTGTAAAGCAGGGATGATTGTCTGATTGAGAAAGTTTCAAAAATTGTTGGTCCTCACATGATCCCGCCATATGACAGGGTGTTTCTGATGATTGTTACAAGCACTTCTTTTGAAGCATACTGACATCTTCAGTAGGTGGACGGGATCTAAAGAATGATGTCAATGTCAGATCATTTTTACTGCCAACCAGACATGCTGACCTCCCCCTGAAAGATTTTACATAGTATACAGAGCCTTTGTTTCTGGTTGAGGAAAGTCATTGTTCTCAAGACCAAAAGATGTCGCTTGTCAGGAGAATATAAAGAGGATGCTGAGGATTTTCTGGTGAGGACAGTGCTGATTCAATCCTACTACAACAACCGTGCTCAGCCCTGACTCATCTGTCCTCTCACATTCCAGCGGGGAAATCTTTGATACTTTATTCAGCTGTAGGATCTGTCGCTCTGTTATCTGACCTCCTTCTGCTCACAAACTACTTTCCACAGTGTATCACGAATTGTACCTTTTATAATACTTTTTCCTTTTCTTCTTTTTTTTCTGTCCTGAAACCAGCAAATCAATTCAGTTAACACTAATCCCCTGCACCAGCACTCACTGACTAATTTTCCATTGCGTTTGTCACACATGTAAAATTATTCTGATTCTGGAAAACTCTTCAGGGAGCTGGATTGCAATTCATTTTCTCATGCTGAACTTTGCAGAAGATCAACACCTCTTGGTTATAACGAGATCGAGCATCTCTGCGGACTATAAATTATTTCTGAGAGTTTTTTCAGCTCCCATGACATGAAATGAAAATGCCAGCCTAGTTCTTAAGGGCGCAACATTGCAATCAATTTCCTGATGCTAATGTGAAAATGTCAAGAACATTCAGCGTTGACTTGCCCAAAGGCCCTTGAGGTTCAGTTGAAGCTTATTGTAATGTGTACACATATTGTAAAACTATTCTGTATAACACTGGTTTCTTAATCTTCTGAGAATTTTTTTTTTCTTGAATCCAAAAATTAAAGGCACTGATCCTCCACAAACCCGCTTTACAGCAGCATAATGGGGAGGTGATGATCCTCAGGCTTCCTGCTGATTTATGTCATTTTATATTCCCAAAGGACCAATTTAACATGATGAATAAGAGGGTTGCCATTTAAGCCTATATAGGAACACAGGGGGTGGTGTGACTATGTTGCAAATTGATTGCTACGTTTCACCCTTTGTTGTCTTATAAGTCCCTGTGGGACCTGTATGTGCATGACAAAATGACTGAATAAATAAATAACTACTCAAACACATATTGAGTAATTGTGGCTAAATTGCTCCATGCACAGTCTATTGACAAAGAGAGATGCATTAGATATCACTTAAGGACAAGGTTTAGAATTAATCCTGAAGTCATAATACGGGATTCTACGTGTGCAACCATTATTTTATTCCTTTTGCCAGTAATTATCCAAAGATGATGTAATTAATTTTCTTGTCTTGAAATGCATTCTAGTCTTGCATTTAAATAACTTATAGACGGACTTCGCCTTGAAATAGATTATTTATGATTATCTTGGCTAAAACACAATGCATTATTCTATATAATGCATTTTTAATACCAGCGCAATTGCAATTAAGACATATAATACTCCCATGGCTTCAAACTGAAGTTCAGTCATTGCAATTGAATCATTTTTCTAATTGTTAAGATATGTAAAGAAAATGTTATTCCATTAAGTCGTTAGAGCTCATTCAGAGGTAAATGAAAATATTATTAAAGTTGAAATAATAATTATATATTTCAGCAAAAGAACATGTACTTTAAAGAAGTATAAATTATGTATGGGTGGGTAAGGGAGCCTTATTACACATCCAGCAGACACAAAGGAACACTAGCATTCATTTTGAGTTATGTCTCTTTCCACCGAGCGCTCTAAGTCCAGTGTTCACTCTCTTATAAGCTCTGCTTTTAGTCTCCTCCTGAGAGGAGTTGGTGAACAATGAGCTGAAAGGTACTAAAACTATTCACAATGAGCAACATCATAGAAGTGAGGGGAGCTGCAGAGTCAGAGTTATCTGTTGTGGGCTTGTTGCTGACGAGCAGCACTTTCAAATTACACTTTAACATTAGACAAAACTTAATTAGTGCAGCAACAGAACATAAGAAGTTCTCTATTTCAGGCCAAGTTACCATTTATTATGATTGTGTACAACCCTGATTCTAAAAAAGTGTAAAACATAAATGAAAACATTTTGTAACAACAATGTAATTTTAACAGTTTTACGAAGCCCATATAGTAATCTCCTTTATACAATCATGTGTTTGACAAAGTGGTGAACCTCTCTCCATCCTTGCTTATGAACGACTGAGCCTTGCCAGGATTAACCTTTCATACCCAATCATGATACTATCACCTGTTACCAATGAACCTGTTTACCTGTGGAATGATCCGAACAGGAGCTTTTGGATCAGTCCACAACTTTCACAGTCTCTTGTTGCTCCTGTCCCAACTTGTTTGAAACATGTTGCTGCCATCAGATTCAGAATGAGCATCTATTTAGTGAAGTTTAATATATAATTTTGTACAGTTTTCAGTTGAGTATGTGTGACAAAGGATCGGCAATTCACCACATTCTGTTTTATTCATGTTTCAAACAGCATCCCGACTTTGTTGAATCGGGACTGAAGTCATGTGGATCGCATCAAAATAAAGCTTTTAGCAAGATATGCAGATACAGTTATCCCTCCCCTCCTGGCCTGCATGTATTAAAGACACAGCTGTGGGTTTTTCTTTATGCTTTTAATGAAATCCAGGTCCGTTCAAGCAGAATGACTGTGTTTATTTAACTGCCTCAGACCTCCTTGAGGTGTTGCCTGAAGCCGGTCAGACCCGACTGAAAAAGGTGAACCGGGCTCCCTCTCCACCTGTGTGATAAATGGCCTGGGCCCAATTCCCTCGCTTTGCTTTTTTATGTCGTCGTCCGTCTTTGATGTCATCAGATAATTGCTCCTTTTAGAACTCGGAAAAGGGCCACTCAGCGCTCATGGGATACAAGAGTATCCATGGTGACAATCTTTGTTATTCCACGCTGCAAACAACTGTTTATTGTACGCTGCGAGAGGAAAATGCTTTTGAGTGGAGATACTGCACATCTGGGGCTGAGGAGAGAGAGAGAGAGAGAGAGAGAGAGAGAGAGAGAGAGAGAGATCAACAGCGATGGAAAGGGGGAAATGATTGTTATGTATGAGTGACAGAGAGAGAGAGAGAGAGAGAGAAAGGAGAGTTAGATGAGGTCTCAATGAGGCTGGGAAAAGAAAAACAAATCCACTGGATTTTCTTTCTCATGTTCTCATGTTCAAAGGATCTTTATGTGATATATAAAGATGTTGATACCCTCACTGGATTGATCCCTATAGATGGGAGATTGACGGGAGATGAACCCAGGACGTATTACAACCATTTTTCTCACGCGCTTCCACCAATTCGCTCCTGCTTTAGCGCCCCTTTTTCCCTAATGTATTGTTATTAATGAATGCACCCACCCACAATATGAATGATTTCAGCTCAGCCATTTGTAAGACCGTCATTCTGCCACGTCCCTCAGTGCCACCGGTCCCCCCCCCCTCCTCTCCTGTATTAGACTTGATGACTGAGCTAAACTCCACTATACGTCAAAGCACTTTGAATTACAATCCTCTTCACACTCCAGTGCAACAATGAAATTGGCCATCTCACATTTTTGCAGTTATTACCATTGGATATTGCCAAATGCAATTATGGCAGAAAATGCATGGGCTCCAGCTCCGCTTTGACTTTGACTGGCTGCTGTATCAACTTTATTGTATCTCTACAAGGTGATGGGAGTCAGGCATATTAATGTAGCTGATTTATTCAGGAAAGCACAGCTCCGAGTGGAACAAGTGAGGATTATGAGGCTGCTTTCTGTATCGAGTGTCTTGCACACGCTGATGTTTCACCTATATTGCAAAAGCCTACAGTTATTTGAAAGACAGAGGATGAATTCTGGATCAACTGAGTTCACAGCTGGTTCAAATTTGAGGAAGTGTTAGATGGTGATGGACTTGTTAAAAAAAAAAAAAGAAGTGGATGTAGTGCATATTTTCAGTAAACAAGATGGAAGCCATACCGTGTGAAATTGCTCTCTGTCTATGGCCATCTGAGAAATGATCTGCCCACGTCATGCTTCTTGTTGTGTATGCTGAACCATTACCAGCACCAGCACTTATTTCAGTGGATCCTCAAAGATATCTCTGGGGTCTGGAGCTGCAATCACTTTCCTGCGCTGCATCTTAATGACAGAGGAGAGGAGAGATGTGGAGGAGAGAGGAGAGGAGAGGAGAGATTGTGGCTCTCTGAGGAGTTGGTGAGGAGAGGGAGGATTTAGGTAAAATGGAGTGCAGTGGAAAGGAGACAAAGTTGGAGGAAGGATGGAGAAGAGAGGACAGGAAGGTAAACATGGCAGGGTGGAATTGCAATAACTAAAAAAATAGGAAAGGAAACAGCAGTTATCATGTAGTGGCCTTCAGTCTTATTCCATCTTGATTTTGGATCCTCACCCTCCCCTTTCTCTCTCTCTCTCTCTCTCTCTCTCTCTCTCTCTCAAATCCATATTCTTCATATATGTTTGTAATGTCTTTACCTCCAGTGCATTTTACTCTATTATATCTGTCTTCTCTGCACATAGGACATCTATTGCATGTCTGTCCTTTCTGGAAGACAAATCTTTCCCTTGTTGGTCTTCCTAAAATTTTTTCTCTTTTTTTCCCCTATAAATGATTTTCTGAAACCGTCCTACCAAAAAACGCAAGCAAGCAGTCGGAGGACATTGTTATAGAGCCACAGATGGACGAGGTCAGGGTGGACTGGGAGGTCAACAGACCTGGTACTTTGACACGAGAGATGGTGTTTTCCATTTCTGACTAAGAATTGAGGTTTGAGGTTAAGGGGTTAGGTTTAGGGTTAGGGGTCGAGGGTTAGCATAATCACGATCTTTCCCTAACCTTTAATCTTTGTTATTGTAACCGTGATGGTGGAGGTCCCCAAACTTTAAGAAAGTTTTTCTGTTAACTCAAACCAAGATGCTTTTCTAGCAATGATTTGAGTTGAAACAGTTTAGGGGAGAACAAACAACTGATCCTGCTTATATGTGTTATTCTGGAGGACAGTTAGATACTATATATTTTGCTGTTTAATTGATTTGTTTTTGTATGTTCCTTATTCTGAACCGAGGGTCTGAGACAGAGGATGTCTGTGTGCTGCAAATGTATGATTTGGGCTGACACAGTACTGTACAAATAAAACTGATTCAACTTTAAAAGTAAGGAGTAGAAGTGAGAAGGCGAGAGGAGGAAAATCTGATCTGACTTAGTGAAAGTGTGAAAATTGTCCAATGAAATGAAGCACCTGAAGCTACGGCCTGAAAGAGAATACAAGACGGGGCAAGTGAAAAATAATGACGGGAGGATGAGGAAGCTCGAGGATGAAAAAGTCAGGAATGATAAAAAAAAGAAAAAAAGAAATAGAATTCCAGGGTAACTAGAATAAAGTGTTGAGTGTGTGCATGTGTGTGAGTGTTTGCATATGTGCACTTGCATATGCTGAGAAAAAGCCTGCGGGCGTTTTCAACAGCCAAACCCTCTCCGGTTTCCAATTTGCAGAAGTCTCACTCTCCCCGCGGAGTTTCACACGGTGAATTCTTGTCATTTCGCGAGGCTGAGTTGGGCAATCAGCGCAGTGCATTGTTCACACGTCTCTGATAATCCCGGGCCAGTCCTGGTGGATTAGAGCAGGAGATTCCTCTGGGGTTTTAAGGCTCAACTTTATCGATGCTCAGTGTTGTTTTAGAGGATGGAAAATGTTTGGGCTTAGCAGGTGGAGAGAAAAAATCGGATACTCATTTATTATTTCGCCGTCTGCTGCCTTCGTCCATTTTTCCTACAGCTTGTCACGGCCTCTCATCCCATCTGACGCACCCAATTTGTCTTAAACATGCCATCAATTCAGTTGGTGTACGACACGAAAAACATCAGATGGTGACCTTTTTGAAGCAGGACAATACTGAACATAAGGGCAGATGACTGCAGCGTAACATCAAAGGCAACCAGTCAAAGGAGATGTGTGGTATCCGTAATCATATTCATGATAGATTATCAGTCTGGAAGCTGGTCTGCATAATTCACATTTTGTCAAACAGCATATTTCATCCACTGTATACGTTCTGCTTTTCTGCAGTTTCCCTTCTGGTGTCATAAAGCGAGGAGACCTTTGCATGGAGCACTTGATTACACTTTGTGTCAGGAGTAAAAAAAAAACCTCATCCTTCTGCTGAATATGACGCATGACCTCGATATATAAACTGTCACTGTTCAGATTTACTGACATGTAGCATCTGAGAGAGTTTGAGCTGAATATATTCATTCATCTGATCTGTGCTTTTATGGCTGTGATGAATGGTGTGAGATACATCTTTTGTGATATCAGCCATTTTTCTTCACATGAATAAATACAGACACCGCATATATAACCTCAGCTTTCCATAACATACTCATTCTTTACATGTCACATTATGTGAAGTGAGCGGCTGTATAGTTACGGCCTCGCCAGCTTAGCATCACAGGATAAACAGTTGAGCCATGGAATTACTAAATACCCTTTAATGCAATGCCTTTAACCCAGAGTTCAACCATGTCATTGCATTCATTTAGATGTCATATGCATTATTTGAATCTCAGTGGTCGGCCACTGTGCAGTATGAAACCAACGAAAGCAGATGTCAAGACGTAAATTCCTCATATTGCACATTTCATCCACAGTGTTAATTCAAAGTGCTTCACAAATTGCATAAAAGAAGTGGAACAAAGCATTAAAAGTACCAATGCAAAATTTCTGATAGTCTGCGTAAAGCAATGCTAAATTCTGCCTTGCTCCTGCTCCCTCCACCTCCTCAGCCTCCACCACTTTGGTTCAAGCTGAAATATCAACATATAACTACTACAATCAAATAACAACTACATTTCATACAGACATTCATTGTTCCCTGAGGATGATACCAGCTGACATTAGTGATCCCCTGACCTTCTTGTGCCATCATAAGGTCAAACTTTAGTGGTTTTTGACTAAAATGTCTCAACAACTATTGGATAGATTGCAATCAAATTTGCTACACTGCCCTCCGGATATATTGTAATTGCTTTGATGACACCCCAACTCTCATCAAGCACCATCATCAGAATTTTAATTTGTCCAATACTTTGGTTCATGAGGAAATACCTGCAAAACAAATGACTCTCATCATCCTCAGCTGTAGTTTATGTTTAATAAGATTTATTAAGGTGTGTTAGTGTTGAGCTCAAGTGCAACCTCACAGAGCCGGACTTTTAGTCTCATTTACTATGTGGTCGTCTTCATCAAATGTTGTGGACCTCAGGCTGTGCTGCGGGGTTTTGCGTGCTCAAGTAGCTGAATTGTAAGTTTTCCGACTTGCTGACTATACTGGGCTTCACAGTGAATGCTCATTAGTAAAAAAACAAGTCACAGCCACGTTCAGTGATTGTCTAAGTTAATAGTGCATGAACAAACAAATATAAAATATTTCAAAGCACAGAGGAATCAATAAAGTGATGATGGTAATTTTTACACCTGCCAATCTACACACCCACGATGACCAGTCAGTCAACACAGGCTGATTTTAATGACTGTGTACAGTGCTACTGCAAATATTATCCTGAGATTAAATAATTAAATTGAATAAACTCATTAGGAATTTAAATACATTTATTTCTTTATTTTAAACATTAACATTACTTCAAGAGCAATGTAAGAAAATTTTGAAACTTTGTAAAAAAAAAAAAAAAGTCCACAATAATCACACTCTGCGGTGTAAAATACCCTCACAGTGTGGCTTCCTTTCCCAAAAGTAGCAGAAAAATTATGTTTTTGACTTCTCCACAGTTGAAATTTAGTGGTCTTGCCAAAAGCATTTTGTTGTTTTCTTCTTCAAACGTTAACCAGCTGTGACGCGTTTGCCATTTCTCATTAAACGTGGTCGTGACCCTGTTCTCCACGCTTCTCTCACCCCCTCCTCACGATAATTGACAACTTCACTTGTGTTTGTCTGTTTCTACTTCTTCCTCTTATCAGCTGTTGTTTTCTCTTCCTGAGGCTTTTTGCATCAAGAACGCAGCACCACATTTTACAGTGTTCAGTAGCTTTTCCCCTTTATGTAACCCAGTGCCACAGTGTGCTGTTTGAAGGGTACAGTACTGTATGTGTGTTTTTTCATACTGGAACCTGATCAGAAACCAGATCAGAGGACCTCTTGCACCAGTACGTGTGTGTTAGTGAGTGGTAGATTTGACAGAACTATGCACATGTTAATTTCAACACAGCATCCTGCAGATGAAAGAGGTAAATTCATTTCTTGCTGTCAGATGTGCTGACAGCATGAAATGTAAATCATGAGTGATTCTCTAATATGATCAGTGTATTTGTGTGTGCATGCATCCCTTATGTATCCATGCAGACACGCATGCACATGCACAAACTGCTGTCTCAGCAGTACATCTCCTGAGGACAGGAAAATATTTTGGGGCAGTTTAAGAGTAGGTATCATTATAATGGTACAGAGAATTTGCACTGACTCTGCAAACTTTGGAAATATATTTCTCCTGAGGCGACATAATTAACACAAGCTGAGGCAGGCATACGCACATTATGGATATACAGTATATACAGTGTCCATCCCCAATTTTATATAATTGTTCCCTTTCTTCTCCTGTAGGTTTTTTTCTCTGCTTCATATTTTACAATGAGTCATTTTTACGACAGGACTGAAAAAGCCAAACTGAAAAATACTTTCCTTTAAATAAAAAAAAAAAGTTCTGTCTCTACAAACAAAGTGCAGAACAATAAAACACATGCACAGTCCTCAGAAAAAAGGTTAAAGTTAAAATGCCTTTATCACTATTCAGGTGCACAATGCCACATGATTGCTTATCATTTTACCACTACTGCTGTACATTTCTCTCTTGATGTGCAACGATGCGTGTTTTTAGTTTCTGATACTGCAGTATAGCGTTAAACTGTCTTGTGGTCTCTGATGTTTGATATCTTGCATGAAAATGCAAAATTTCCAACAGATACAGAACAGAAAATGTAGCTGAGTCATCATTTAACTTTTTTTGTAAGTTGCTATTTGTGGATGCTCTTTTTTGATGGATAGTTACTTTTCCTTTTTTTTTTTTTAAAGATAATTTTAGTTCTAAAGGGCAATTGATTATTAAAACTGATGCAAATATACAACATTGTGATGCTCTCATAGACATGATGCATTGTCTAATTGGATCCAGATTTTGTTTTTGCATGTGTGAGACTTGAAGCCCCAAATTAGGAATATAGCCTTTGGTGTTAAGAGTTTTGCGCAATAAAAATGCAAAATTGAAGCAAAGCAATCCTATAACACTCCAATAGTGTGATATTGCGTTAAAATGATCGATCAAATGTCTTGGAGCCGGCGGATAATCCTCTACCAAATAGCTCTGCCTCTCTTCATGACTTCTTGCTCTCTCTCTCTGTCTATCTCAATCTCCATCTCCCTCAATAACATTTAAAGGGTCTCTCAACATTCAAGACGAGAGGTCATCTGACAGGCTCCGCTGCTCAGAAAAACAGAACGAGAGCGAAAGGTCAAGGATTTCTGCAGACAGACAGCAAGTGGGTGCTGCTCTTCTCTGACCTGTTTTTTTTTCCTGTTGATGCTAAGTGGAAAGTCTATGAGACTAGACAGTTGAGAGAGGAGTGGAGAGAGTCGCTCGGGGGAATAGTGAGAGGGGGCTAAAAAGGTGAAAACTGAAGAGCATGGAAGGTGTACCCAAAAAGGACAGAGGTGACGGAGACAAGGTGCAAAGATGAGACAGGGGGGTTAAGGGTTGTGAGGATAATTCATGTGTATGCTCTCAACGGCTCACCACTGTGCCAGCCTGTCAATTTATTCTTAAATTGGATGAAATCCGTTTTGAATCCTTCATTATTCATTTTCTAAAAGCATGAAATAGAGACTCAGTTGTAAAAGAGCCACTGTGGTTTGCAGTGTTGGGAAAGTTCACTTTCTATATGAACTAGTTCAAAGTTCAGTTCAAACCTTTTAAAATGAACTAGTTCAGTTCATCGTTCATAATTCAAAATTGTGAACTAAAGTTCATGCTTCCCCAAAATGAACTATTTCGTTCTTTTTTAGTTCTTTTTTTTTTTTTTTTTTTTTTACGTTGCCACGAGCTACGAGCTAATTCCCGACTGTATGGGAATTAGTTTCTCAGTAAACGCATCCTCCTTCCTTGCACAAATGTGAATTGTGACGAGACTGACGACCGCTGATGACGAAGTTGGTAGAGCGACAGGCAGGACTTGCGGTTGCCAGATCGGGTGGTTATCCGCGACATTTTAATGGTCGTTTACCATGTGTTTTTACTGTTTTAGCTTGGTTTTTCGCCGAGGGCTCTTGAAATCTGGCATGAACGTAATCTGAACGAAATCAGAGTGCCGTTCAAGAAACAGCAGAATGAGTGCGTTCACAATTTAACGTTCATCAAGCAAAAATGAACGGGACGTTCACGTTCACCCAAAATATGAGTTTGTTCATGAACGAACGTTCTTTGAACGCGTTCGGGTACAACACTGGTGGTTTGGGACCGAGACAGTTTAAGGCAGGAATTTGCTAAAAATACTGAAAAGGAGATATTGATCAGGAACCTCCGAGACTCTTCCCTGTGGAGGTTTTTCAGGATTTCCTCCTGCTCGGAAGAGACCTCGGGGCAGACCTAGAACACACTGGCTGGATTATGCATCCTACCTGGGAGCCCCCCCAAGACCACGTGTCAGATTTAATAACATCACATCTTGATTAACAGCCCAGACCTGTAAAGCTGTGTATGTTAATTCTTCCTCATGTATGGATCTTCCATATGTCCCTCACATGACGTTGTGATGTGAGTGTTCATGTGCTTCTGTTTGCACAAACTACCATGCATGACTAACCACTCGGCTCTGTGCATGCAGTCTCACATACAGCATATCTCTGGTAAATGGCATGGTCAGGGGATCATACGATAAGCCCCCTGGCTGCTGTTAGCACTGCATGTATCTAATTGGCCTCCTTCAGAGGCTCAGTTTGCCAATGATGAAGCGTCACCGAGCTCTTATCCTTTAGAGATGTGGAGCTGCAGCTGGGCTGTGACAGAGACAAATGGATAGACTTTGCCACGGGGACTGCTGCTGCCGTCCGCGAACACATGCACAGAAATACGTACATCCGCACAGAAATACAAATGAGAGCGTGCTTTAGTAAACTAAACACACACTGGCACATAGTTTGTTTACCGGGGTCTGACAATCCCGCACAGGCATATAAACACCCTCAGGGCGCTCGTGTCCACGCATTCAGACGACAGAAGATGCAGTTTATACATACACATGAGCAAAAATATACATCATGCACTGCCATAAATAGGAGCATATACTGTATGTATTCCATGCTTGAAAGAGTATATATACATGTGCAAGCAGCAGCAGCTTCCCTGTCTGAAGCCCTTAGTTGTCCAGCTTAGCCTTTACCCTGCACTCCGGTTGTCCTTACACATCCTCCACACTGACAATGTGTTGGTAAGTTTCTGAGAGGAGTAATACAGCAAATTTTGAATGAATGAATGAATTTTTTGGCACAAGCTCAAGGCCAAAGACAATATTTTAACATCAAAACTAACTGTCCCTCTTTTCCATTTTTTTTTAAATTTTCCCTTTCTCTCTCCCATTTTTTTGCACACTTGTGGCTTCAAATAGACAATGGCGCCCTACTCATCTTTTTCCTGCTTTAATTTATGGGCCCACCCATACATCACAATGCATTAAGTAAGGGAGTCGACTGTATTAGCTAAGACAAACAGTGTTGATGGTAAATGTAGCTCTCACCAAACATGAGTCAGCCAACAGTCTCGCCCCCACACAAATCTTTAAACGTCTCCTCACTCATAAAGCGCACCCTAAACAACCCTAACAATAAACCAGTGAACAATAGCATAATAAATCAAGACAAGGGGAATTTATCTTCAACACGACCCATCTTCTTATTCTGAGATATATTGCATGACCCTCTTTGTGCTTAATCTAAGTTTAAAAATGTTTTAAATTCTTGTTCGCTGTTCTATCGTTACTCTTGTATTTGACATTGAAGAAGTGCAAATTATGAAATGCTTTTAATATCATTTTTTCTTGTTGGTGTGTAAAATAACAAAATCAGTTCGGAGGTTTTGTGAGCAAGACCCAGTGAGGCAGGAACAGGTCTTAGGGGAATAACTGTGTTTGTTTCCGTCTGCGCATAAGTGTGTGTGTGTTCGTAAGTGCCCAATTAATGTGCACATCGTCTGCCAGTCTCAGTGTCTTGTTAGCAATTAAGACAACATGACTGAAAGTAAAGATGTTGTCTCAGAGGACACAAAACAGCGAGCGTGGAGATGATGTTGTTATTAAAGATCTGTGAAGCAGCAATAAAGCCATTGTCAGCGAGCGCACAGACTTTTTACTGCCACAAAGCATGCAAACTGATCACTTGGCTTTGCAGAGACACACAGACAGGAAATTTGATATAATTCAACAACAAAAAAAAAAAAAATCAAATAAGAGGTTGTCCCTGAAGCAAAAAGCTGACATGTTGAGTTATTTATACTTGGACCATGAACATATTTACAGGACACATGCTGAGATGCTACTAAAATGCATCACAAGAGTTGGCAGCAGATGAAACGAAGACATTGAGAGCTTTTTTATTTTTTTTGTTAAAGAGTTCATTTTAAGGCAATAGATCTCACTCTTGGCAACATCTCTTGTTCGCTGACAGGCCCTGGAAATGATGCAATAAGCCAAGTGATGTTTCCTCTCCGAGCTCTGCCTCTCTCACTCTGTCTCGCTGTCTCTGACTCCGTCTCCCAACGCCATCAACAAGGCGCCAGAGGCAGTGACGTCCAAATTAAAACCTGTGTTGATTTCATCTTGTTTTAAAACAAACACTACAGCCTTTTGGGGAAAAGAACACACTCACATATACAAGGTACATTTTCTGTTACATCTGACTGAGAACCTGAAAATCCGGGAGATAATGAAGTAAATATTGGACTCGAATGGCTTTTTCTTGGGATCTCTCACAAGTCAAATTTGCATCCAGAGTTTGTACTGTAAATATTCATTATCTATCACTGTGATGTATGAGGCTGCTGAAACCTCAGCGGCAGAAGAAGTATGGAAATGTTTTCCTTATATTACTGGATTATTATGACTGATGTATCCATGTGTAAGCAGCATCTTGATGTGGCATCTGGTGGACGTGGAGCTAATTTAGCTATTTTATACACTACTGGGCAGTTTAATCTACTGTATAACAATATGACATATTCATAAGTAAAAAGTACAATATATATGTCTGAACTGTAATCACGTAAAAGTATAAAGTAGCTCAGTAATATACTCAAGTAAAGTGCAGGCACATCAAAATTATACTTAAAGTAAACACACCTTTTTACTCACTTTAGACCCCCGCTGAAATTTATTTTTCTATTTTTTTTTTTGTCTATTTGTACTTCTCCTTTTCATGTCAAGCAGCATTATGAAGATCAAAAGTATTTTGCATTGCATTCGCATATATTCTGTCATGTTTCGAGCCTCCTCGGCGAGGCGGTGCTCAACACAAGTGTTAAGTCACAGAAAGATTAAAATGTATTTAATCAGCACTTAATTCAGACTGGAACGTCACATTTAAAAGCCGCCGTCATCAAATATGCTCTTGAAATGAAGGCAAAGAGCTGTCTGTGACAGATGTTATACTGTGACGGTGTTTTGTTTTTTTTTTTGCAAATGACAGAGAGACAAGCTGCTGATTTCTTCCTGCTGTGGCTCTATGAAAAGTTTGATTCCTCGTCTGCTGTTGTAGCTGTAAAGATTTGTCACTCTGCTCGTTTGATTATTCTGCACCTCTCTGTCTTGTTTATTTCATGTGAGTAAAGATAAAGATAGATATGTTAGAGATAATTATCTCATGGTGATCTTTTTGCAATTATCTTCACTTTCCAAATTCAGGACAACAAGCATGTTGCTGGTCAATGGCCTTGACGGTTCAAATAAACCTCCAGTTTTATGGAGGTGAATAAACTGTCTCTCAATATGCAAAGACCGTCTCTCTTTATCTAGTATGTGAGCTGGTGGAGATTCAGAAAATCATTGCTTCATGGAGACAACTTCCAGCTCAGCAGTTCAATGAAGTGGTTTCCTATCTTGGTCCTCCTCCAGAGTCACAAGATAAAGTGGTGCAGCAGATGATCTTGTCCTTACTACAAAAACTTTACTCAACACGATGGTTCTACGATTATGTCAACTACTTGAAGCTGAATCCATGCAAAGGGTGATACAGGTAACCAGAGATTTTTTACTAGCAGGCTGGTTGTAGTTCAGTGCTATTCATCACCAGACATCGTCCGATGAATAGCTCCTGTGCGGTTCTGCTATGTTTAACAGTGGCCATCCATCATGATGCCGGTGTTGTGTCGAAGTCTGTTCCCTCGCTGAATAAGGTTCCCATTCTATTAGAACTGTTTTCCTGAAGTGCCACCTCTGCAGTTGGGGTTAGGACTTGTTGTTAGGTGTAGCACAGATGAGTGGTTAAAGTTAGGGTAAGGTTGGAGTCGAGCTAAGCATCTCAGAGGATGACTGGTTGGCGTAAGGGATAAATAAGGCTGGGTGCAGGTTAAGGTGTAAGGGAAAATACATATCAACAGCCACAAAGACATCAAAGATGTTTTTAGTCATCACAGTGGAACTTATAGGCTCAATTTAACAATAAAAACGTCATTATATTGTAATCATACTGTGTCATATATTTTGCCTTATGTTTGTTTGAGGCATATTTCTATAACCAAAAGAGACACGTGAGGAGTCACAGATCAAGATTAGATTTCATTGATGTATATAGTGTGAATTTCCCTTTACTTGATCACTTTAATTAAACATTGTCAGTATTCATTTTCCAGTGTTTCATTTTAACCTGTTCTGTATTTTTAGGGCCCGAGCCCACTAAAGGGGTGAAGGCCCTATTCTAATCCGAATGATGATTATTTTTCTTGCCTCATTTTAACCCCAAATTGCAGGCCTTCAACTTGAGATAAACGCGAACATGCCTAGCTACAAACTTCAGTGCCTGCAAAAAATTTATGAATCCAGTGTTTGCGCAAAAATATGCGCTCCATAGCGCCCCCTAGGGGCTTTAAACTGCAGCCCCTCCGGTTACTTTGAGCTACGAGCCTGAAAATTGCTGGGCATAACAACCATTGCAAGACCTACGAAAAAGTCTCTTACGACCATCATCAATTCCGTACAGGAAGTTCATAAATTAACGTTAAATGTCGCGTTTTAGCGATTTTCATGTTATGTATTTGAACAAACTCCTCCTAGGTTTTTAATCAGATCGACTCAAGATTTGGAGGGTGCGTACGAGACACATTGACGATGAAAAGTTATTAAAAGAATTTTCGTACGTCAATGGGCGTGGCCACAAACCACGCCCTAAATTCGCGAATTTTTTACATCATTGTACGTGCACGAAATTTTTTGGGCCTAAACCCCAGGCCGAGACATTCCCCAATATATGAATTGTCATAGGAAATTCCGAACAGGAAGTTTGTAAATCAACATTGAATTTCCGATTTTCGCGATTTTAAGGCTAGCATTTGAACGAACTCCTCCTACGTTTTTAATCGGATCGACTCCAGATTTGGATGGTGTATACGAGTGGCCACAAACCACGCCCAAAGTTCACCATTTTTGGAAAACACGTAAACCTGACCTGCTTGCATGTGGTGGCAGCAACATGCAGTAAGGATGAGCCGTCATTTCAGACGAGTATCCGTTACAGATAAAGCATTTTTGACGAATACGATTATGATACAAGTAAAATACGTCAATATCCATGCTCGTGCTGAAAGGAAATCCTCATTGTGTAACTAACTGTCTTCGCGCTCTGTGATTGGCCAGTCACACACAGCGCCCGCCCCTCCCTACACAGACACGTCTCTGCACATCTTTCGTAACGTACGCGGTCCATAATAAGACAGAGCTGAGAACGGCTCGCGTCGCGTTGGTCAGTGCCTCCGCTCCAGTCGGATTTTTTTTTTTGTTGTTTTTCCGTCTGCTTGCTCTTAGTTTGGCTGGTGATATGTATGAAGTCAGTTGAAAAACTTTGCTCGTACTTAAGGCGGTGCTTTTGAGAAGAATACAGTGAACAAGGCTGACATATTATTTCCCTGTTTGCCATCACTGGATGCCATCATGCATATGAAGGCTTAATATCTCTGAAAGTAGTGGAGATATTGGCCTGAAATTTTGCACAGCAGCTATTAGCAACAAGGGCATTGCAATAAAAAATTATGAAGCAAATCTGAGATGGTGCAAAAAATTCACCTAAAAAAGTCACATACTATAGGGGAGACTAGTTGTCACACTTTTTACACTGATATATATATCTTGGAATCAGAACATCATATTTTAAAAAAAAAACATGTACCAGATGAAAGACCAAAGTCTCAGGTATATATTTTGTATTCATGTCGTTTTCATATCTTGTATCAGAGTTATAAGCTATCTAATGGAGATTGTCACCATGTGACAATTTGCCCCACCAACGGGTAAGTTGTCACACTATGTGTGGTAAGATGTCACATTGGATTTTGCAACCAATAAAATAAGGACAAAATTATTGTTATTTTTTTTAATTGAAAGTGAATAAATGACAATAATTTACTTTTATTACTCATGAAATAACATGAAACATGAAATAACATGAAATATTATGCAACATACATTATGAAACTGACACTTAAACTGGTCCTGGAACAAAAGAACATCTCACTAGTCAGACTCTACATCTGAGTTGCAGACCAGGCACAGGGACTCATCTTCTTAGGGGTGATCTGAGACATAAGATGGCGCAAATTCTGTCTCCAAGGACACATCCCTGTTGTAAGGCTGAATCCCTGTTGTCACATGTGACAACTTACCCCCAAATCACTGTGACAAGTTGCCCCAAACGACCATGTTTGCTAATGCTAGCTCTATCTTAAAGCTAGCTTAAATCAGAACAATGACTAAGGTCTGACTGGATGCCTTAATATCCACTTTAACAAGTCCACATGTGTAACTGCAAGGATTTTTATCTGAATGAAGCTTATTTCAAAAAATATAGAGTCAATTTTTTTTACTTTGGGTAGTGGAAAATTTTCAATTGGTGCTCATCTCAACTTACAATGTGTTGTCCTCTTCTCACTCAGTCCATGAGACCTGACCATGCAAAGGAAGAAAACTAGTATTCCACTTTTTAGTTGCGCCTCCTAGTGGAGAAAATAATTGCAATGTGACAACTTACCCGTGTGACAACTAGCCCCGGTCTCCCCTATACCATGACATTTTTTTTGGTGAATTTTTTGCATGTTTCAAATTGACCTTAAAACTACTCGGAACCAGTCAACGTTTCATTCTGAGCATGAAATTGTTGTTTTTGGGAGTGTCATAAAAACGTTTTTTTGGACAGTCAATGAGTTGACCCCAAAGCGAAAAAAACCCTGATGTATACTATGACTTTTTTGGGGGGTAAATTTTTTGGGTGAAAAAAAAACGCGAAAAAAACGCTGATGTATACTATGACATTTTTTTGGATGAATTTTTTGCATGTTTCAAATTGACCTTAAAACTACTCAGAACCAGTCAACGTTTCATTTTGAGCATGAAATTGTTGTTTTTGGGACCGTCAAAAAAAACTTTTTTTGGACATTCAATGAGTTGACCGCAAACTGAAAAAAACGCGGATGTAGGGGAGACCGAGGCTAATTGTCACACTTTTTACACTCATATATATATATATATATTTTGGAATCAGAACATCATATTTAAAAAAACATGTACCAGATGAAAGACCAAAGTCTCAGGTATATATTTTGTATTCATGTCGTTTTCATATCTTGTATCAGAGTTATAAGCAATCTAATGGAGATTGTCACCATGTGACAAGTTGCCCCACCAACGGGTAAGTTGTCACACTATGTGGGGTAAGATGTCACATTGGATTTTGCAACCAATAAAATAAGGACAAAATTATTGTTGTTATTTTTTTTAATTGAAAGTGAATAAACGACAATAATTCACTTTTATTACTCATGAAATAACATGAAACATGAAATATTTAATAATACACTTAAACTGGTCCTGGAACAAAAGAACATCTCACTAGTCAGACTCCACATCTGAGTTGCAGTTTTGGCGTATGTAGACTGAACGGCCAGGGGTGCATTCTTCATGTGCCCATCCTTTGCATATCATGCACTGCATCCATGTGTCTCCTGGGCGGCTGTTTCCAAATGGCTCTATGCAGACCAGGCACAGGGACTCATCTTCTTCTGATGAGGAGTCATCTGGAGTTTTTCTTCTTGTTTGTGCCCTCTGTTTCTTCCCTGTGCTTTGCTTCTTTGGCATTTTAGATTTGGTTGCCTTGCCTTTCTTTTTGAACAGTCTTTTCTTCCCTTGTACCTGCCTTTCAGCTTCAAGTGCCTCCTTCACAGGTGTGTCAGTGAGAATAGAAGTTTTCCTCTTCTTTTTCTGCTGGGTAACTTTTTTTCTTGGACCAGCTTTTGGGTAAGGCCTAATATTCTCTGGAGTTAATGTGTTGGTGGTGGAGGCTGGGTTACTAGGGCCTGGAATAGCTTCTTGGTTGGTGCCCGGGCCTGAAGCAGCTGGGCCAGTGCTGTGTCCAGAAATGGCTGGGTTGGTATTGGTTGGGTCAGGGCTGGGGCCTGGAGAAGATGGTTCAGTTTCGGAGCCTGGAACGGCTGGGTTAGTGCTTGGGCTTGGTCGAGCTGGGTCCTGGTAGGGGCTGGATGCATTAATATCCTTTAACAAGTCCACATGAATAACTGCTAGGATTTTTATATGAATGAAGCTTATTTAAAAAAATATCAACTTACAATGTGTTGTCCTCTTCTCACTCAGTCCATGAGACCTGACCATGCAAAGGAAGAAAACTAGTATTCCACTTTTTAGTTGCGCCTCCTGGTGGAGAAGATAATTGCAATGTGACAACTAGCCGCGGTCCTACAACAGCGTTTTTTACTGGTCCACATGCATGTGAAGGCTTAATATCTCTGAAACTAGGGATGAGCCGGATACTCGTTTCAGACAAGTATCCGTTACGGATAAAGCATTTTTGACGAATATGATTATGACACGAGTAAAGTCTGTCAGTATCCGTGTTCGTGCTGAAGGGAAATCCTCATTGTGTAACTGACTGTCTTCGCGCTCTGTGATTTTTTTTTCGTCTGCTTGCTCTTAGTTTGACTGGTGATATGAAGTCAGTTGAAAAACTTTGCTCGTACTTAGCCTATATTAATATTTTTATTGTATGTGGTTGCATGCAGTATCTGACACTTTCTCTCTGCAGCTCATAAAAATAATATTATAAATATTATGGAGATATACTGTATATAGGCTTTGAATACAGTAGATTAGCAACTTCTGATCAATCCATATCAATTTCAGACTTAAAATAATGTACCGTTTTAAGCCCCACCCATTTCTGCACCCACTTCCGGTTTAGGCACCGCCCACTCCGAGTAGAGATACAGATACACATAATGTAGATGGTTAAACAGATACAGATACAGATAGTGGTGTACTCGCTCATCCCTAACATGCAGCGGTTGTGACATGTGGCGCTGGCAACATTTAGCGGCACCAACTTTTTACAACAGCAGCATTTGGCGGAAGCAATATGTGGCGGTAGCAACAGGGTGGGACGCAAGGGCCCGATCATCGCCGCTTGCGGCTTTAATTCCACATTGTAATGCAGATTATTCATTAACCTGAATATGGCTTGACAGATCATTTATGCTACTACCCACATTGTTTTGAAGCCCTGGTCACAAACCAAAAATGTTGTATATATGGAAAATCTTAATCTGATACGAAGCTTAATCTGATAGGAAGCTGATAACTGCCACATAAACGTATTGGAGTGAAAAGTACAGTATTCCCCTCTCAAATGTAATAAGCAAAAAGTACCACTTCAGTTGTGCGAACTAACTCACATTTTCTGCAGAAGAACCATTTTAAGTGTCCTCTTCTTCCTCTAGATGAAAAGTTTGAGCTTCTTTCCTCTGGACAGAGACTCAGAGCACTTCCAGGTCTAACAAGGTGAGAAAGTCTGTTATCTCCCGTGCCAGTAAACTGCTGAATGATCAGGACGCGTCAGCTGATCGTGAATCTCAGATACCAGATTCCTGAGCGATAATGATGATGTTAATTGGGGTTGGATGATGGTATTACAGATTTTATGTTATGCTGTTCGTTGTTTTATGAGAGCTTGCATAGTGGGTTTTAGCAACTCCGTGACGTAGAAAAAAAAGAAACCTAAGGAGAAGCAACAGAGGACGGACAGATGTTATATGTAAAGAATGGATCAACTAAAAGCTCATCAACAAGACAAGCATGGACTAAAAGTACTGATATTAATAGATTAATTAATTGAGACCTGGATCAACCCACCTGAAGGATGGTAGTAACAGTTACAAGACCTGAGGTGTCGAAGGATGAAAGTTAAGGCAAAAAGTTTTTAGCTTAGATTTCAGTTTGACTGTCTGATATCAGCATGCAGGTTATTATAGTCTGTGTCTGTTCTGTTCTGACTATAAGACAACTGTCCCCCAAGGCAATAAAGTTAAAGTTGACGTTTGGTTGAATGTTGAGCATTTGTTTTGATGCTAAGTCCTGTAAATGGTTACAGGACTGATTGATTGACAGCAATGTGTGATTTCAGGATCTTATTGTTCTGTATTTTGTTATCACTGTCAAAGGTTCCACACGGTACAATACTGGGTCCTGTCTTGTTCACAATTTGTATTAACAGTAGTACATCCTGTATAGCAAACTGTGACGCTCAGTTTTGCATTGCTTTGCTAATCCTGCACACTCAACAAAACTTTGATAAATTTCAAGATGCACTTTTTAATTTGATATTAGTCTAAATACAAACAAGACTAAATATATATTATTCTTTAGAGCCAGAGATATGGCAAACAATGGTTTTCATATCAACACTCTGAATGGACATAGCATAAAAATATGGCGTCTCAGACTATAAATATCTAGAGCAAATTTTTCTCACTCAGATCAAAACTCATCATTGTGGCCGTCCTCTTGCCAGTCCTGGTTTATGATGGTTTATGCCTGTAAGATTCATTACCAGTGACAGTTATTTTACTCATTATTGCATCTTGTATGAAAAGGTTAGGTGGGCATTGTAACAGTAAGACATAGCAGGCATTGGTTTCTATTTATTGAAAAAGCCCTTGATAAACATCATACATCACTTCCTTATTAAACTGGTCCCATAGTCACTATTTGGCCCGTTCAAGTGACAGAAGTGCTTGAATGATGCTTGGGACTGAATTTGGTTTCTGCTTTTAGTTTTTGTGCTGCACATTTGGAACATGTTACAAGACACATTAAAACTTCACACATTTGCGCCTGTATGTCAGTTTAAAACCATGATTACAAAGTGCTCAGCTTTGAACGTGATTGTTTTTGACTGTGCTCTATTGTTGTTGTTTGTTTTCTTGTTAATTGCGCAAGCCGGTAATTATTCTGTTTTAACTGTGATCTCGACATCATTAGAAAAAGAGGGCATGCCCTCAATGAGTCTTTGGGTTTTAAATAAAGGTCAAACAAATGAATAGTGCAAATAATGACAAGTTTTTTGAGGTAGATGATTCTTTTAAGTGGCTGGACTCAAATGGCCTCCACAGCCGATGATGTCTCCACTAGCCTCTGCCCTTCTTAACACACACACACACACGCCTCCAGGCAAACTGCGAGGGGCTTGTTTTGTTTCGAGTAGCCTTTGTTTAGACACTGTGAGTAACACACTCAGCGTTTGTGTCACACAGTTGATGTTGGGTTGCTCCATCTCATCCGCTCTGCGTTTACTCACATTTTCACCCTGTCAAAGTTTTAGCTGAACGACGCTGGGGTTTTTTGTAGGAAAAGTAGGAAAAAACAAATCAGTGGCGAATGTTTGTCTCATAATGAAGGAGATGCAGAAGAGTCCTCTCAGTATTTCTCACTGTCTGTGAAAGTAATGGACACTGGAGCGTGACTCTTCTTCTGCGTTCAGATAGTTTGTTAAAGTGGCAGAAAGCACTCGACATCATTTGGCCTTCTTGTCTGTTTGCCGTCCTTAAACACGTGACGCCCGCCCTCCACCAAACAGTTAGTGCAGGAAGTTGCTCTGTACACACACTCTTTTTCATCCATCAATATTTGGACCGTGGCGCAAAACAGAAGTGACGCATCAGTTTCTAAAAAAAAGTAAACTAACCTTTGTAGTAAAAAAAAAAAAAAACATGGCCATGTCTGAAAGCACCCAAACTCTCATTTCTCCATGTCAGAAGGAGTTTTCTGGTGCTCTTCCCTTCCTGCTTCTCTCTCAGGCTCGGACGGAGAGAGAGCGAGAGCCTCGAGCGTGTGGCGGGCTGTGGGCTGTGAGATCCCCGAAAAAAACTCTGACGGATCAAAAAGACCCTGAAGTAGGAGGGGGCGAAGCAGAAACATATGTTGCGCTGAGTGTTCAGTCATATCTGGCTCTTTCTTACTTTCTCCTCGTCTTTTGCCAAAAATTGTCTACGAAACCTTTTTTTCATCTCTGCCCTTTCTCTTTCTTTTTATGGCATACTTCTGTTTTTCTGCTCACCCCCTCGCTAACTTCTTCAAAAACCATAGAAGCAAACACGTCATCACTACCAACTAGAGTAGATTAACATTTTTTCATTGTCTGTATTTTATAGGATTATATTTGAATGTACTTACAGTGAAATGGGTCCTTTAAGGTTGATTGGTTGTTCATACATTAAATTAATGACACATGATGGAACCAAACTGCACATTAGTGTGTGTGTCCTTAACTCATACAGAATCTATAAATGTGTCCTGTCTGTCTGTTAATTTTGCAAGTGGGACTTCCCTTAAAATACTTTGAATGTTTATCGACTCAGGATGTTCAATTTTAGATGGCGAATTCTTGATGATCTTTATTGCAACAAATATTTTTAGACTATGCTCATTGTTTCAGAGAATATCAACCAAGTAGTCTTTCATCCTTTGAATGCAGTCAAAATTTGAAACCCTTCATCATGATAGGCCTGAATTAGTTGTCTGGCCTCAGGTAATGGTCCATTTTAATTTATGTTCATTTTGAAAAGCAAAATTTGACATGCATTTATACATATTTTAAATCTGCTTATTATCCATATTAACTCTGCATTAACTCTTTAATTAAGATGCTTTGTGATGAACATCTGTTTTCAGAGTTGTATGATCAAAATTAGTCCTTTGCTTAATTCATAACTTTTTCTACTTTTCCATCTCAAAATTAATTGATTTTAAAAACAACAATAATAAGTGCATCAATAAAGTAATCTAATATTAATAAGTTGCACTTCTTTGATAGATTGTCGGTGCTTTATGCAGCTTTTTAAGACCTGACATACAAATGAAAGCCATAATGCCGTGCAGTATTGAATACATTTTCATGTGGCAGCTGTTATTTCATATTGATTGTTGGGATCGATTTCAAAGTAGCGCAGTGAAACAATTACAATCATGTAGCCAAAATAAATGTCACGTTAATCGACAGGGCAGCCTTTGGAATAAACTTGTTATTTCCTTGTTACTCTTCTATGCAAAATCTATAAATGTTTAATATATTGTGTGTTGTTTTGAGGAGGAGGAGGAGGTTTGGAGCCTGATGTTGGGAAATGTTTTGTAACAAGAGCTTTGCATTTGCACTTGACTGTTCTTTAACCCGCTGTTCATCCTCACTAAAATGCTCCTATAGGACCAATAACAAACTACTGTATAGGCAAAATCTGGTACTGTTTTCCTCGGTTTTAAGCCCAGAGCACAGGGCAGTGGGACACTTGTAATAAATCCTGTAATCCCCCTGTTAGCGGTGCTATTTTATATAACGTCCTCTCCTCTCCTCCCCTCTCCTTTTTTGCCTGGTTGAAGGGGAAGCTCCTGCGTCATCACACTGCAACCACCTACCTACATTACATGTAAGACTCCCAGAGTGGGTGGGATTAACGCAGTCCTACAATCCAAACCTTTGATATTACGGCATAGTTCAAATGAGGTCAGCTGTTTTGTAATCCCATATATCAGGGCCAAAATGTAATGATTTTAATGGTCTTAGACACAGTCACAGACTCACAATTGGAAAAAAAAAAAAAAACTCCTGCGGGCCTCCCCCACCTCGTCATAAACTCAGAACTTGACCCGCAGGTCACAGGTATGAGATTAATTTTCCCAAAAGCATTTTGAGTGCATTGATGTCGCCCTCATTCCAGAGCAAAAGTGATCCGATGGAGAAAGGAAACCTGTGGCACAGAGAGAGAGCAGGATTTTTATGACTTCTTCCTTCTTGATAAAATATTTATAAGACACTTCAAGGATTTGTTGTTCATGTGTGTGTGTAATGATATATGATTTAATATGATTGCAGCTTTGTTTTACTATGTTATCGATCATTCGTGAACTGTTTATATACAGAGTGAGTTATGGTCCATGCATGACAAACACATAAATAAACATTTGACCTTAAATCTGTTTACAGTTACTTTATAGTGTGTTAGAAATCATTATCTAAGTGTTTGTTTCTGCTTATTCATGCTTATGTAGATTAATTTCACAGAAAAAAAAAGTTATAATTTGAGTTTTGCTGAGCATCAGACCACTTCAGCAGAAGGTGTTTGTATGCCACAGGTGTCGCCTCCAAACTGTCACGCTGCATCTCACATCCCAGCTCTGTCATTACCCAGCCAGCCGGCACGCCACTCCGGCCCGACCCATGATGCCTTGGGCTTGATGCGTTGCCACGACAACGAGCCAAATGGCCCTCGCTGGTGCTCCTTCCTGAAAGTTGTTTTGCTCCTTCCTCATTTTAATGCCTGACCTTCTTTTATCTTTTCATCAGGCCATAAGTGGATTTGTGTCTCGGGCTTGTTTGATGGATGGATGAGAGCAGTTACACGGCGAGGAGCTTTCCTGCTCACGTGAGTCTATTTCTCTGAGCAACACTGTTTTATTATGTGTTTACGTGCTAAATTTAGCACTGATTTATTTCACACTAATGACATAACAGGCTGTCTCAATGCACTATAGGCCAAATGGTACTGTATAATACTCCAACACAGAAAAAGGCTTGATGCTCTCTCTTGATTTTTGTTCTATCTTCTCAGCATGTTGTTGTCTCTATTTGTCTGTTGTCTCACACACACGAACACAGTGGACAATCTGGGAGTCAGAAATAGCGAGATGGGATGGGAAGAAGAAAGAGCTGGGGACTGAGAACATATCATATCATAAATGGAATCCCTGCCTCCATTTTAGAAAAGAAAAATTGCCCATCTCCTTTTGCTTTTGGCTTTGAGATGGATTTGATGGAAGGACATCAGAGTTAGTTTGATTCCCATTTGCTGCAAGAAACACACCATGCACTGATGACCTGATTGCTCCCCCTCCTCATCACTATCATCAGTGAGGCCTGACAGAGCAAATTGAAAAGTTGCTCACCAACACAACAATTAATCTTCTCTTTATGATCATGTATATTAAGATGCATGATGAGACAAATCCCAAGTGGGGGTGGGATTTGTCACAACAGCCCCTGCTCTCTTCTTGCCTCATTACTTTTTTTTTTTTTTTTTTTTTTTAAGAAAGATCCACTCATATTTCTTAATGACAAACTCGGATTGCTTTTATTGTTTCGGTGCTACAAAGCTCGGTGATGTAGGACAGAAAACCCTTGCGTGTCTCATGGTAAAATGCATGGAAATCAGCACATGACACGTCTTTGCATGGCAATAGAACGATGGCTGCCGTCGCATATTGGCTATATACTGGAGCTACAACACTGAATAAACATGAGCTTGTACATTAGGAGCCAAAGTCCTGTCTCGTCTCATAGCCAGTGACCTTGGATTTTCTTTTTATACACTGTCTTTTACGCACACCAAAAAATAGTCCCTGAAAGAAAAGTCTTATTTTTTGCAGATCCATACAGTCATTGATTAGTCTCCTGCTCTTCTTTAAACACACGCACACGTGTCTCCACTGTGTGTGTTTACAGTCTGTGGAATTTGCATCTTATGATCTTCTTGAAAGCACTTTGGAAGTCCTTGTTGAAGTAGGCATATATGATGGGGTTGAGGAGAGAGTTGGAGTAGCCCAGCCAGTTGATGACTGCGCCCAACCAGTCGGGCATGTAGCAGCTCTCTGCGCAGAAAGGCAGCACCAGTGCGACGATGAAGAAGGGCAGCCAGCAGAAGATGAAGGTCCCCATGATGATGCCCAGCGTCTTCACGGTTTTGCGCTCCCTGGCCAGCGCGATCTTCCTCTTGGCCCCCGAGTTCCTCTCATTCATGTTCTCGTAGCCGTGAGAGGAGGATTGTGGGGTGTTGGGCAGAGGCAGGTGCGTCTTGGAGTTGCTGATAACTTCTATGATCTCCAGCGACTCGCCCTCCTCTCCATGCCTCACCGCGCCGTTTACGCACGGGGAGCCCGGTTTGGACACCCCGACCTCCCCGTTGGTCCTCTTGTGGAAGACGGCCGGAGACACGGTGGAGCACTTGTCTGACACTTTTGCTGTCTCTGTTTTCTTCACTGTCTTGCGGATCCGGAACCGAGCCGCCCTGAATATCCGCCCGTACAGGACCAGCATGAGGATGAGGGGGATGTAAAAAGCCCCGAATGTGGAGTAGATGGTGTAGCCTGGGTCCTGGCTGATGATGCATGCGTCCGGGTTCGCCCTGTCCTCTGCGCTCCTCCAGCCCAACATAGGCGGGATAGAGATGGAGAAACCAATCAGCCAAGTGACACTGATCAGGATCGCAGCCCTCCTCGGTGTCCGTTTATTGACATAGTCGATGGGGTCTGTTATGGCCCAGTACCTGTCCAAGGCGATTGCGCACAGATGCAGGATGGATGAGGTGCAACACAGTACATCCAGAGAGATGAACAAATCACAGATCTCCTGCCCCAGCGTCCACTTGTTCAACACCTGGTAGAGGGCCGCCATGGGCAGCACCAGCACCGACACCATGAGGTCCGTCACGGCCAGGGATCCGATCAGGTAGTTGGCCACGTTCTGGAGAGATCTCTCCAGGGCGATGGCCGCCACGACGCACGCGTTACCAAATATGGAGCAGAGGATGAGGGCCCCCAGGAGCAGGGAGGTGATGATCTGGTAACTCAGCTCCACTTCTGGCAGAGACCCGGACCCGGTGCCATTCTCACCCGAGCCCCAGTCTGCGACCACGTCCACCCCGTCCGGGTAGCTGGTTGCGTTGCTGTCGTTGCTGCTTGTGCTTGTAAAATCCATCATGCCACCACCAACTTTCCCCTGCGGATGGAGGAGGAGGAGGAGGAGGGGGGTGAGGGGTGGACGGAGGGGGGCACACAGCTGGACAGACAAGCAGGACACAGTCAGCCCCTCAGACTGGTGCTGCCGCTGCTGCTGCTGTGCGCCTTACCGGGCTCCATCGGAGGTACCGCTCTCTCGCCTCCAGGACGCATGACGTGTGTGTGTGTGTGTGAGAGAGAGAGAAAGTGTGTGTGTGTGTGTGTGTGTGTGTGTGTGTATATGTATGTGTGTGTCAGTGAGTGAGTGGGGGGCTGTGTGTGTGTTGCAGCCCGTCAGTGTTGACAGCCGGGTGCGCTCACTGGTGCCGGGGATCATCTGAGCCTGATGACGCCGTGGGTTCATTTATACCAGCAGGCTCGGGTACGTCAGACCGTGTGGAGGTCGCCCCGGAGTTTTTGTGCCTCTGCTCTCCTAGGTGCTCTCGCTTTCCTCTGCAGACAGCCGACGAGGGCGCACAGCTCTCCTCTCCTGCTCCTCTCTCCTTTATCTCACTCTCTGGACTCACTGAATAACTCACTTTGTGGACTCCTTTTTTTAAATTTTACATCAAAGGGTAGGTGGCAGCCAGGACTAACTCTTACAAAGTAATTTATTACAAAATAAAATAAAATCTTTTTGAAACTTTTTTTTTAAAACTCGTTTCTTTTGAACTTTTTATTTAACCAACTTCATTTGAAATATGTGTTTTACTGAGGAAAAAAGACTTTAGACTTAGAAAGTGTTTAAAGGAGCAATCATATTTCTGGAGCCTGGATGGAAAGAAAGATTATATATATACACATATGACCTTTACATTCATTATAATATAGGTAATGTTCCGGGTGCTTTAAGAGCGAGAGGAGGTTTCAGGACCAGGGACAGCTCTGCTACAGTCCAGAGAGGAGAGCTGCTGCCATCTGCTGTCCACAGCGGGAACTTCATTAAATGATGGACACTGTTCAAGCATCAGTGCTTTGAGCTTAAGGCAAAGTAAGATGCTGAGGGAGGGATGAGCATACAGGGAGGGGCTGAGCTGTTGAGGGAGATGGTGGAGCAAACTGTGTCTGTGTGTGTGTGTGAGAGAGAGAGAGTTCGGAGAGCAGGATTCCCTGGAAAACTGTGGTTTCGCCAGCTAATAATGTCAGCAGCCGATCAGAGAGCAGCAGCTGGTGAGGGAAAGCAAACACTCCCCAGCAGGGTGGAGGAAGGAAGGGGCGTGCCGCAAGGTTTTTGTTATTCTAGGCTGGAGTTTGGAGGATAATTCAACCCAGAATTAAAATGAAATAAGAATGAAAAACAGAACTATATTAGAAAACTGGGAGGAAGAGTAGAATTTAGTTTTAGTTTTTAGTTTTTAGAAGTATTCTAAACATTTGTGTCCATTGACTATAAACAGTATAGACGTATTATAAAGACAGAAGACCCATCACTATTAACTCCCACTATAGCTACAAAAATGAAGGCACCGCTGACTTGACATTCTGCTCCACACACGTCCATTGAACTTCAGTGGCCTTTTAGCCAATTTTACACCAAAGTAACATTTTCACGAGAAATGTAATCACACATGGTAAAATCAAGTTAGAGCTGCTAAAGCTCACTTATGCTGAGATGAAGCGAACATTGAGCAAGTCTCATCTATTCCAATGACATTCAAGACACAGTACTAGATTTTTAACATATATAACCTGGTAATCTTTGACAAAACTAGAAGCTGGGTAAATAGCAGTTATGTAAATAAGGATGAAAATTTCTCCTCCATTCTCCTCAATTAGACATTTCAGTAACAGTGACATGACTTATATTAATAATATGAATACAGTAACATAAAACTTTAAAGAAGTTTTGTTTTGTTAATCAACTTTATCACGTTATCACTTTCAGTCCTCCAATGCAAGTAATCACCACTTCAATGTTATTTAGAATCAGAAAAACATACCCTCTTATTCTAATGATGTCTTGGACCACTTAACCTGACCTATCAAAAACCCAATCTTGGATTTCACAATTTTCCTGAGGCTGTTTTTTGCCGTTTATTTTTTTTCCTCTGCTGTTCCCTTTTTCTTAGATTCACTTTTCTTTTCTAAAGCAGCCTGTCAGAACAAAAGTTATCCTGACATTGTTCATCAAATACATGGACATTTTCTTTTGGTCTAGAAGTTTATTCAGGGCAAAGTACACTGAAAATCTTTCACAGCGATGCACCAGCAGAAACAAAAATCAGATAAAATAAAGGAAAAATCTGCAGAATTATTTTTTTCACAAAAACTACACACACAACCGCTCAATCTGTGCTGTGCTGATAAACTCCCCAGGGTGAAAAAAAAGCTGACGCTATGGTAGTGGGCATGAGGAAAAAAAAAGGTGGCTCTGGTTTTTTCACCTTATTTTTGTGTATTCAGTGGTTGCAGAGCAGTGTGTTTTCTATAGGTCACACAGGACAATAGTGAGGCCACGAACAGTGCATCTATTGTAATGGGGCTCATCAGGGGGACTTTGTCAACAGTGTGGAATGTCCCAGGGGGCTAACAGGGGCAGGACGGGCCGGGCCGGGGGGCTGCACTGCTCACCTCCTCTACACTGGAACAGTCCCTCTCGCTCTTAGAAAAAAAGAGCTTCGACCTCTACATCCAGAAGGAGTGGGAGGCCGAGAGAAGACTTAGGGAAAGATGACAGGGGAAAGACCAGGCTAGCTGGTTAAAGTTGCATCAGATGCTCTCTGCTGGTGACCGAGGGGCTCGCCGTCAGCGCCGTCATGAGCTCCCATGTGGGGGCCTCTGGTGTGAATGGCTCAAGCAGAGTTGGAGGTCGTGAAGCTGAGGATGCTGGTGAAGGAAACAGCAACAACGAGACATACACCCCGTGTTTAAGGGCAGTGAGGCCGAGGCTGAGGAATGCAGATCCTGCCGGAGATGGGAGGTCGAGCGGCGTGGAGAAGCTGATGAGACCTGCCCTGCCTGGGAGGAAAGCTCACAAAAAGACCTGCAGCAAGGACAACAGGGGAAGATGGAGAGAGGGAAGCCAAGAGAGAGATGAGGAGAGACTGAATGTTGAACATGCAGGAGGCAGGGAAAGAGGGAAGCAAATGCAGAGAAAGACTGAAAGAGCTGAGGCATCTGGAGATGGAGCCCAGTACGGACAGGGAAGAGGAAGCACTGAAAGTTCGTCTAGTAATTCTGACATCCAGTTGAGCAGCACGCTGGAAGTTGGCGAAGGATTAAACTTGCAGAGGGGACAAATGCGCCTTAGACCTCACAGTATTGGCTGCACCCGGACCATCACCACCAGTTTAAACCCTCAGTGTCCTTGGCCAGCAATGAGGTCCATGTCTTCTGCTCTCCCTCAACCTCACATCCAAACCAGAACCACACCTCTGTCCCCTCAGAGACGTTCATCCAGGACAGCTGCAGGAGATCTGCACCGCTTCTCCTGCACTTCATCCAGAGAGCCAGATCCATTCTGGGTGGACGTGAGAGCAGGCGCAGGAACTGGACGATCATTGCAAAACCATCAGACGCACATCGCATCTCTCACCAGCTCAGAGCTAGGAGAAGAAGAAGAAGAGGAGGAGGAGGAAGAGGAAGAGGAGGACGTGGAAGATGGCGAGGAAGGAGGCAGCGGCGTGATGGAGGTGATGAGTCAAACCGTAACCTCGGCAGCGGCGCCGCCTTGCCTTCCTTTTGGGGAGAGGAGGATGAGTAAAAGAGAGAAGAACAGGATTAAGTGTCTGAGGAGGAGGCAGAGGAGAAGAGAGAGGTGGAGACAAAGTCAACTGCAGGAGAGCAGACAGGTGAATGACACAATTAACTGAACCTCTATACGACAACGGATATTGAGGTCACTGTTCTTTTTTATGTAAGGCCGGTATCTCATATAATTGTGTAGCACCAGAACAACCAAGAGCTTGTGATGATGCTGAATAATTGATTTGAATAATTTGATAATACAATACATATAATTTATTAAATATTAAAGCAATGTGATTTCGGGAGAAATGGGTGACATACTTTCAATTGCCAAATCAACCTTTTGCGAGCAGTTTGCATGATACTTCAATTTAAAATAGAATAAGAAAAACTTCAGGAGTAATTCATGTAACATCTGGATTTTAGGAAATAAATGGACACAAACGCTTAAGTTTCTCAAGTGATGCCATGAGATTTATAGTGCGGTACTTCAGCTTTAAATTACCTAACTGATCCACTTAAAGGTTTATTTATATTTTAAGATGGGAGGCCAACGCAAAAGAGCAAGTACAAGTTGGATGTGAGCATGTGTTTGGTACAAAAATCAGAGTAATATTGTTGAGTTGTGTCCACTTTTCATTGTATGTGTTTAAGCCATTTTGTGTGTGTGTGTGTGTGGCTACACGTGTAATTTATGTGTATGTGTGCGTTCATCTCATCTAGAGTCTGACTCTCGACAGCCCTATCAGCACCCAGCTCATCTCAATAGCCATTGTCTGTGTGGTTTAAAGTGGGGTTACATCTGAATTAGTTGCATGATGAGGCTTGGGCGGAGAGCCCTTCAAAACCAACCAGACAAAAGAGCAGATTCTCTGTTGATTGGCTGGCAAAGATCTGCAGTCACGTTGGCGGTTCGAAATTATTCTGACTGCTGAATTACAGACAGCTGAGTAGAATTAGTTGCTTTGAAACGGCGAATATCCATGTCCTAATTCGATGCCCCCCTGCTGATTATATTGTTTTTAGTCAATATATTCCTCTCTCCCTCACTGTGGAGTTGGAGTGCTAATGTTCAAAAATGATGAAGATACATAATACACATAGTGTCTGGCTCTAGAAGATACAATTGTGTCCATTACAATGTGGTGGATTATTTCTGGGGGACAGAACAAAAGTCATGTGGCACCATGATGAAAATACATGAAGTGAAATCTTTCCCATCTTAGCACTGTAAGTGTAAATTAATGGTCAATTCAGGTCAAGAGCCAAATGTAAGAAACTCAGGTTTCTTATTCACATCTCTCTTACTTTGCAACTGCTTCATATTCCATAGATGAGTTCAATACATTATAATCAGGTACATATGTGTTATGTAGTTGGACATCTTGTCAAATGTACATGCCTTGTCTTGCTGAGAGTGAGATGAAGAGATTGACACCACCCTCAAGTCTATACGTGATGGACATCACTCAAGTGGTGAAGCTCGGCATAAAGTAAGAACAGTAACAACTGGTTGTCTCCAAAGTTCAAAAATAGGCCTATCATCACATGTTTTTTTAAACATGAGCACAAACACTAATAAGTAAAATAAGTAATATAAGTTGTGACTTTATGGGGAGTTATGTGTTGTGGCTACTTCCTGGTGACCTGCAGCAGTGTTGCTTTTTAGATTTATGTACCTAGCAATAAATAGTGATTTTTTTTTGAGTAGATCTTAACTCCTCTTCCTAATTTTTTCTCATTGACTGTGCTTTTATTTTCTGTATCAGGGTGTAATATATGTCTTTATGCCGATGATACTGTTTTGTACTGTCTTGCAGATAATGTGCATCCTGCTGTTAAGCTCATTTAATACCACTTTGCTCGTTTATAAGATGTATTCAATAATCAGAAATTAGTTCTTAATGCAAATAAAACTGAATATATCTTTTTCAGCAGAGCTCAACATATTGATTAAGATAATCTCGGCATTTACTAAAGATTAATATTGAAACAGTCAAAGAGAATAAGAAGGTAACTTTTAAGTACCATGTGTCTAAATAAGTGAGCACATTAAGGAAAAATATTGGATGCTGCTTGACTCATATTCTGCCTTTTAATGTGGGTCCTTATCAAACACACTCAAATTATTGGATTATGCTACAGGTGCCAGCTGCTCAAACTGAACCTGAAGAAAATCTACTTATTCTTATTGTGCACTTGCAACTTAGAAAAACATGCAGAACAATCTAAAGCTTAGCTCGCTTACCTTAAGGCAATTCAAATTTTTAATCTCATTTTATTTCACTTCCAGCTGTTCTTAGTTTAATTAGTCATCTGCTTAAAAGTTTAATTGCTTTATTCTTTTTCTAGGGTTTTATTATTTTACTGATTTGTTTTTTTATAATTATTTTGACTTTTTATTGGCATTTTTAACTAAGTTTCCAATGTCCTGCACACACACATTCAGCTCAAATGATTTAATTTGATTTTTACAAAAGTAAGTTTACTACAATATCTGGATCCTTACTATTCATGACACAGTTCAGCTTCCTGCACAACAGCCTCATTAAAGGGTCAGGGTATTGATGAGATGATATCAGCTTTAAGAACAAAAATAACTAATGATAAAGGTAGATTTGAGGGAGCTTGGTTTGATTTAAAATCTTATGACGTCACACATATGTAAATTAGCAAGTCAAATAGCAACATTTTGCAGTTTTTCAGGCTTTCCCTGAAACTCATTGGTAACTCTGGACCAGCACCCGACAATCTCACAGTAAAAGTAAGACTCCAAGAAGACGTCAGTGTCTTAACAATCTTAACATTTCTGCTTGTGGATGAATTAAACCAACAGGATACACCATATAATTTAATGCTTTAATGGAGCTGGTTCCCCCTGTTTAAGTTAAGCTCTATACTGAACACACATTCATGAAAGTAGTATTGACTTTCTCGTCCAACTATCAGAGTAGGAGCGAATAAGCATGTTTGTCCAAGTATCGCTTTAAACTTTTATGCATTAGAGGAAATTGAATGAGCTTACTTGGCCATTCATCATTATTAAGCCTTATTGAGTATGCATGCTCTTTTCTCTTTTTTTTCTGTCCAACTTTGCACTCGTACAATTACACTCTCACTTGGGAGCTTCTCACTACAACCGCAGCATTTCTGCTATTAGCTGCAGCACTTGAGACTTAAAGACACTGCTCAAGGGCGGCATGACGATAGTTTTTCTTGAAACCTTTAGTCACAAAGTCCGGCTTATATTTTGAATGCATATTTCACAATTTGTATTTGCATGTGTGATGTTTTATTTATTTTAAACTTTGCTGCCTACTTATCTATTCGTGGAAAAGCTAGTTTAAACCTTTCTAATAGAATCTGTATTTCTAAGCACAATGCACTTTTTGCGTACAGTATAGATGGGTTGAAAGGTCCAAGCAGGTGTTGTTGTCATCCAGATTCTCACAGGAAGTGGTTGCATCCTGCGTGATGGAGTGGCAATTAGTGCTGGATTGTTCCCTTCCTTTTTCCAGCTGCACTAATTGCTGCCGCACAGAAGCTGAGCCGTGGTTTTAGTCGCTGCTTGTAGTCCTGCAGAAGCTATCATTGCTATTGTAAAATAATTACAATTTTTTCAAGTTTGCACAAGCACTTTTTTTTATGTTAGCGGTGCAGTAGATTAGTCAAATCAAGCTAATTAAAATTAAGCTAAAAAGATTTTGATTTTTAGTTTAAACTGTTACTTCTCTTCAATAAAGGATGGCGTTATTTATTTATTCATGTACACATTTACCAACATAACCAAGACAAAGGTGCCCTGTTACAGTGCATGTTGTTAAGGTAGAGCCTCAGTGCCCATGATTACTTGGGAGCTGTGTGCTCTTCTGCGTTAATGACACACCTTGGGAGGCAGGGCTGGTGCAACAGGGAAGTCCCTGGAGCTCCCCCTTGGTGAGAAAGTGGTAATTACTCTGGAAGCACCCCCAGGCTTTTTCAAGACTGCAGCTTTCAGACGCCAGTCCTCGGGGGTCCACAGGCACAGGTCTGAGGAGGAGGTGGGGGACTTGGGGGCCCCCAGATTCTGTTCTCAAAACAAGTTTTAGTGCATCCTCTCTATGAGTTATAGCTGGAATTTGGAGATGGGAAGCGGAGTGTGGATTTAGCCGCAGAGGCACTCGGGAGGGAGGGCAAGTCGACTGCTGAGGAGATGAGAGGGATTTGAGCGGTGGGGGAGGCGGATGCATTGTGCTGTATGGAAGAAAAGGATACAGACTAGATTAAAAATAACAGCGGACGGGCCACCGTGTGCAGCGTAAACAAAATGTTTTATCATACAAAATAGTGCGGGCATGAGTCACAATGTACCTTATGGGAAACCTACAGTAGATTCCTCAAGAATAGCAACACTCCACCTGAGGAGATACAACACCTCTCTGTTTTTTGTAACATGAATGGAGTTTGAATTAGAGCCAACATCGGGCTCAAATTTCTTTCTTTAACTAACAATATTTCTGCTTCACAGTAAGAAGTGAGAAAATATAAGTCGGTGGTCATTTCACTCTTTTGAACTCACACCCGACACCCTCATGTCCTCACACGTATTATTATAATATGCAGGTGGGTGTCAAAGACATTTACACCCATCAAATACGCCTCTTTGATACAGAGAGAGTACTTTAAATTGAATTGCAAGAGAATTGCAAAATAAGACATTTTCACTTATATTTATAGCCGGAATGTGTCATGACATCTAGTAGTGATAATGTATGCGCAAAACCTCATACGTGGGGAGGTCAGATTTCTGGATTGCTCTGCTTTGTTCTTTTGCTCGATGCTGAATGAGACAGTCAGTTTTTAATCTGTTCGTCTGAGAAGCTTATTCCACGTAGACATGACCCTGCACAAATGGGTTTGCCATCATGATTTTAGATACAGAAGAAGAGAGAAAAAAGAAGAAAGAAATCACCAAAGTGTTTGGTCTTTTACATTTTAAGTAGTATAACAATTGTCTGTTTTAGTACTAATCCAATTTGAATCTCATGAAATAATAACTATCATGGACCAGAACTGCATGCAATGGTTTGCGAATGAACACATGCACGATCACATGTTTGTCTGCATGAGGACGAGGTCTACAAGATAAGATATGCATGGGTGCTGATATATCAACCCACCCCCCAACGTCTCTCCTCTTCTCCCAGAGTTCAACAGGGAACCCATCCAGCAGCAGCAGCGAGGACGACGAGGACGTGAGCGCCGGGGACAGAGAAGGTTACATCTGCGCCGTGTGTCTGGATGTGTACTTCAGCCCTTACATGTGTCACCCATGCAACCACATCTTCTGTGAACCCTGTCTGAGGACACTGGCCAAGAACAGCCCCACCAACACCCCCTGCCCCCTCTGCAGAACTATCATCACACATGTCTTCTTCCAGAAGGGTGAGCTAATGGGCAGAAAGCACTTGCTGTACAATTCACATGATTTGGAAATACTTGTCACCTCTGTTTATGCCTCTGCTCTGCATCCTAGATTGAATAATATAAAATTTCATTGACAGTATAAAATCACAGTAAATGCGTACTGACACAGTAATATATTTACATTTGCATTGATAGCAGTGTTCATATGTCTGTTGGCTCTTGCACAGATGACATCTAAGCTGCAGATTGTTCAGAGGGCCCAGCTGCAGATGTCCCATAGGGAGCAGAGTAGACCTTTAGTTCAGCTCCGAGCAGATGAGTCACCCAGACCGAGAAGACAAAATCAAACACGATGTGAACACTTTTATTTAGTGCTTTCTGAGTAGTGGTCCTAATGGGTGTAAAATGCAATGCAATATGACAAAAACAGATGTTGGAGCAAATGTCAATGGAAAATGAAGCCTTATCTAAAATATCTTTACATAACAATGTAGTGTAAAAATAACAATTTTTGCACAACTTTATGGAATCTCATGATCACTGCACACTGATTGCATAGGACGTAGTCTGATTTGGACAAAGCTATGAATAAGTAATGAAGTTCTGTGATTCACTTTGGCCTACTTCTAGATGTATGTAGGAGAAAGGCAGCGGCGGGGACACTGCTGTGGCCATAAAAAGGCAGAGTGGCTGTGGTTATGAGGACTGCAGACACACTAAGGGCTCTTGTGAGTGATTAGGTGACAAGGATTGTAGATTAGATTCTTGTGTTGATTACCAAAGCCAAGGTCACACAGAACAAGGAGGAAAATGAGGGAGTCTGGTGATGCTGCATCTGCGGCTTCTTTTTTTTAATGTACTGTATAAATCAAACATAATCTGTCCAGGCAATCAAGAAGTGGAGGTGTGAATAAGATGTTCACTTTAGATAATATTGAGTTTGTCTCCTTGTCCTTTTTTTCTTCTTTTCTTACAGAGCTAAACCAAACAGCAAGGACGTTCTTCCCAAAGGAATATCTTTCCCGAAAACAGAACTTCCAGAAAGCAAGTTGTGCAAAATGGCCTCTGCCAAGCTGTCGGAAACTCTTTCGAATATTTGGAGGCAAGTTTTTTAATTTCACATAAGTGGAATTTTTTTTATCAATTAAATTTGGCAAAAATACAGCAGATACATTTGCAACTTTGCAGCTTTTCTCTTTGTACGTAAGATTGTGACAAGACTTGTGATAAAGTAACACCTGCTACCTCAAAGCTTCACACAATGCTGCAACTTTATAACATACATAATTCAAATTTAAGTGATGTGGCATGGTCCAAAATTTGTTTATAACCTATGCAATACTGCTGATATTGTGCCACTAATTGAAATAATATAAGACCCCAAATTCCCCAAATCTTCCCTCAAGGCTTTACAATAAAGCATTAACACGACATTGAGAAACTTTATGAAGCCACATTTTGGCAAAACTATAGGTTGTTTGGAATATAACTGAACATTTGGATGGATGATTAAAAGGGAAAATGAAAAGGCTGATGGTGGATTCAAACATTTTGTGCATCATTTTCTAAAATATTCATGTTATAAATTTTGATTCCCTCCGGCATGATCACACATCCGCAAGAAATGTTTGACTAACCAACAACCAATCTCTTTTTTAAAAAGTTGCAAATGTTCGCATTTTATTTATTCAGTTGTTCAGTAACATTTTCTGCTCCAAATGTGGTAATAAAAAAAATTGAATCATTCTTAAAAATCAATATGTGTTTAATCATGGAACTTTTCTTCACGTCATGAGAAAACTACCGTAGACATATTCGACAGCATTTGACGTTTTTCATAGCTCTTGTGATTGAGTTTCACTTTAATGAAAACCACCAGATGAGATGCCTCATTTCTCACCCACGCTCAGGTTTCCAGAGACAGTCCAGTCCCATCGCCAGACGCCAGTTCCCCCACGGAGGAGGCTACCGTCTGGACGCTATGGACTTTGAGGACGACTCTCGAGGCTGGCACTTTGACATGGACATGGTCATCATCTACATCTACTCAGTGAACTGGGTTATTGGCTTTTTCATATTCTGCTTCCTCTGCTACCTCTTCTTCCCTTCTTTTTGACAGCGCCGGCAACGGTCAGAGAAGGACGTTGCAGACACTGAAGGATGAAGCAGAGGGAAAACTGAGCTGTAATGAGACAATGAGTGAATTTCGAGCAGGTGGGATGTTGTGGTGGAGGGAAAACAACAGTGTGCCAGCTTGTTGTCTCTCATTAATAAATGATTGAAATGGGGGGAAATGTAGGGGGGATGTTTGGGAATCCAATGTTCTCTGTTCTCTGTGTCCACATGATGCACATGTAATGCAGGTTGCACAACATGTTTCTGTATGGAGGGGAGTTAACATAACATCTCCCAGAACATAACATCTCATTACTATCACTGGTGTTGCATGTTCCCACGATAATAAAAACAAAGGAATAACACGAGTGAGCACTTTTTGGGTGGATTTTCATATTTACACATCCTTGGAAAATTAACTGAAAGATCTGCTCTTGATATTAGTTAGGAGCATGGTTATGGTTTTATGAATGTCTGTGTTCCAGTTTGCTGCCATACACCATTTCCTTGCAACTAAAACCCAAGTGACAATTGCATTCAACTACACAGTATGTTTTATAAGTGTTTTAATTTGGGAAGGAATAAATTCTTGGTTGCACTAAGTCACTGTACAAGTAGACGTTGCTTTTAAAGTAATGTTCAACATGTTAAGTGAGATTGAACTTACGCTACGAAAACTGGCACCTGATCATCAATTTCCCAGTTTGGGACTAAAAAGTACATCTAGCTATCTCAAAGTGTCACCTCTGGGAAGCACAGGGAGCTTGTGCAGGAAGTAAAGTCCCAGATGGATATATTTGGGCTCACTCATTGGAAAAAAATAGGCTCTGGTTACTCCCGCAGACTCGACTCTATCTGTTTCAATGAGAAGTGCCACAAGAGTTTGGGGAGGTTTAAAGAAGGACTTTTGGTCATCAACTCCGGAAGGCAGCCACAGTTAAAATGGATTATCTCTTAGCCAAGAGATAAGACCAAAATCAAACACATGATCACAGAGTCTGACATGAAATTATACTGTGATCGCAGAACTGCATTGTTTGTGTTGGTGTGAGTTCAAGTTCTGTCTAAATCACATAGATGGATTTTTGAAAGTCTTTCTTTGCATTCACAGTGAAGTAGTAAGGCAGGTTTACAAAGGGCACTCACCACACACTTAGATCGACTCTTAATTCAGAATGTCCACCGCATACTTTCCTCTCTGTGGTTGTGAAAGCAAAGAAGAGCGTAAGTTAAAGCTGAAAGGATTAACAGTGGCAAACAAACAAACAAACAGAGCAATGCTGAAAGAGTATGGTTTTGTGCGTGAAGTATCGACAACAAAGTGGCACAGTTATTGATAAATTCTACATTTAAATATACTCACATACAGTGAATGCATTTTCTGTCTTTGATGCCACCTTGCTCATTTGTACCTTTGCATGAAAGCAGCTTTTTGTTTTTGTTTTGCATTTGCCTTTGACCAGAAGTTGTTGTTTTTTTTGCATGTAAGATCACTTCAAGTAAGGAAAAAGGAGTTACAACTAACAAGCAACATGAGATTTGAAAGCATCATGCGGCCAGACATATTCCAAAAATCTTATATGTTTAGGTCATTGAACATTACACCACTTGTTTGCTTATAATAAAACCATATGGGTGCAGGCATGATGTCCAAATAAAATGAGGGTGCATATAAATATGACACAGTGGCAAACTGTGGCATTCAGTCCTAAAGTTTCAAAGTCTTCACTGAAATATTGCATCAATTGTGTTGCACTCTGGCCTGGATTGCACTCGTTCGGGAGCTGGTGTGCAGCTCAGGGCGGGGGTCTGACTGGATGGGCCCTATTAGTATTCCCGTCCTTCGGGTGCTTGCAGTGTTTCATCCACAGAGCCACGTCAGGCCTGCAGCTTCCCTTCCTCTGCAAGGTTAGAGACAGGCCGAAGAAGAAGAAGAAGAAGAGGAGGAGGAGGAAGAGGAGGAGGAAGAGCAGACGCTGGGAAGCGAGGAATTAAGTTTCCTTGCGTGCTCAAGATTTCCTCATGCGCAAAAGCTGCAAGTGCGCTGCGCAATCGTAGAGACACATATGAGGAGGCTGTGCAGCTGAGAAAAAGCCCATCACCGCCCTCCTTATTGGTGCTTCATGGAAACGCGCAATCATAAAAAATGGTTGCATTTGGAGAGCGTCCGTGAATGCGATCGTCCCCTCCCGACACCGGTGCGTCAGAGGAGACACCTCAGCCGGCTGGACTCGGATTCTGGGCGTGAGGCGTTCACTGTGCACCGCGCGCCGCTGGACTGAAGGTGACTCGCTCCCAGACGCAGTGGAGACGATGCGGAGAGGAGCCGCAGGCGCTCATCCGGCACCTTCATCCTGAGCCTCGTCTGGGATCACACTCGCTGTTGAGGAAGGGAGGAAGGCGAGATAGAGCAATAGCAAATATAGAGCAGCTGGAAGAAGGTGAATCGGAGAGAATAAGGCGAGAAGGAGGAAAGTGGGGGAGTTTTTTTTTTTTTTTTTTGCAGAGAAAAAGGGGGTTCTATATTAGGGCTGTTTTATTAGTGGATGTGTATGCATGAGTTCTGCATCGAATGGGCGCAAAAACCGCCCCAGATCCGCCGGGAACATCTTCCAGATCGGCAAGCCGCCTCACAGAGACCCACAGCGGAGGGAGAGCACCGAGAGCACCCGCAGAGCGCAGCGCGCCGTGGCCGACTGCAGGATGGTAGGTTCTGCGACACGTCCGAGCCGAGCCTGCATGCTCACATTATCATCCCAGCATTTCTTTTGTTCATCGTCTATCCCGTGCATGCATGGTGCACAGGCGACAGCTGTTAATAGCTGCAAAAGCGGGGAGAAAAAAAACAGAACCCGGTCTGGGTGCCTAAAAATAGCTCAGTGCATTTGCATCGCTTTGTCGGCAGCGAAAGGCAAACAGATCACATCGGTGCAGGTCGACTGGGTTTGTGATTTCTGCAGAGGTGCTGCTCGTGATGGTGGTGGCACATACATATATAGGTGCTGTGTTTTTCTGACAGATGCACGGATGATCATATGTGCTTCAGTCTTACACACACACACACACACACACAAACACCAGCGAGCGTCATGCACGGTGCGTGTTTGGGAGACAGGATGCTCTGCAGGAGGTGCCCAAAATGAACCAAGTGTTTGCACCTCAATGTGAAGATTTGTGCAAACAGACAAACTTGCATAATAGGAGCCTCTTTTAATAAGACAAAGCAAGCAGTTCATTCACAATGTGCCTTGACTTTTGCGCACTATTTTTCAGGTAATGCTTGACTGATATATTTTTTTTTGCTTCAGCACACATTTCTATCATAGATCAGAGGGATTTTGTGGCTGCATATGTGCAAGGTTGCAATTTTTAAACTTCTATGGAAGCCCACCACCGTGCACCTGCACAGGCAGATTATTATGATGCCCCCAGTGTGAAAGAAAATAGAATAATAGTAACATAGTGTTGCTCAACATTTCCTTCTTCTTACATGTTTGCATGTTGACAATATGCAAGGATGAAAAATCTGTTCACTTGCAATGACCAGGACATGAAGTTTGCTACATGTGTGTCTCTGAGTGGGTCATTCACTTTTGTTTGTGTCATCTCACTGCATCACAGATCGTCCAAGAGTTCAACACTCTTGTGGCTCTGTACCGCGAGCTGGTCATCTCCATTGGTGAAATCACTGTGGACTGTCCTTCCTTAAGGGCTGAGATGCTGAAGACCCGTACTAAAGGCTGCGAAATGGCGAGGGCAGCACACCACAGTCTCTCCTTGATATCTGGGTGAGTTGACACACACTCTGTCCACGGTGCTTTGCAAAGAGCGCAACGCTGCTGCGCCTCAAGTTGTAAAGTATCTAATTTTATCTCTGATTTGCATAAGCATCCCCATTTTTAGGCACATGTATACTTAAGCCTGCTCCTCTGCACTTCAAAAGAAATCAGCCAAGTGTCTGCTCCATTAGTGTGAAACCAGTGAGCTTGAAGAGTTCGGAGAGTTTGGGGAGAGGGTGGGGAGATGGTGGGGGGGCAGTGGCAGAACATGAGATGAGCTTTTAAAAACCACCATGTCTCTAATTGCGAGCTTTACCAGGAAGCGATCACAACAACATGCTGTAACTGACCACTTCCCATTAAGCCTGGGTCTAAAAACGTTAATGCATGAAGTGGAATGCTTCCCAGGATGAATATCTGATATAATAGTATCAATAATGTGGAGCCAGTGACTTTTGCATTGCTGCTTTTAATGGTGTGTGTGTGTGTGTATGTTTTGTTGTTGTGTCTCTGTTATGGACATTGGAATATTTGCTTTTCAAAAATCGATGTCATTGTTTTGTAGAGTGCAGAATATTAATAAGAATTTGATTTGGTTTTTGTGTTGATCAAAAACAAATGCTGAAATATAGTACATGTGGTTTGTTTATGATCAAGGTTTTGGTTGAACATGGGGTGGATACGATAGAGGCCTGACATGTGTGTGTTGACTTGGCCTGCGCCCTCCATTGAGCCCAACATCTACTCCACATTGGTGCCAGTGGGAGAAGGGCAAAGTGAGGCTTGGGATTTGAAGGTCCTCAGTGAGGATAAGATGCCAGCTGACTTGGCACCCTCAGACTTACTTAAATAACAATCGGACGGACCGAAGCCAGTGGTGAGAGAGATTTGGAGGATGTCTGCAGTGCTAGCTGTTTGCCAAACCAGGGCACTGTTTGAACAATAACAGCATCAGGTTTACTCCAGATACAGCTCAGGTTCCTCCTTATATCCAGCCGACCTGTGAAATCATTGAACACTCTCCCATTAAAGGTGCAATGTGGAGGGGTTTTTTTGGCAAATAAACTGGTTTACTTTTACAGTTTCTCCCCAAAACACATATGTGTGTATTCTTGAAGCTTTCTTTCCTCATAAATATTGGAAAATTTTGACTCCTGCATCGCTTGCACTCTTCTGCTTCCTGCCTTTGCAAATGCTTTTGCTACCCCTCTTCTTATGTTACCATCACTGATTGTTGACCTGTAGAAAGAGAATGAAACGAGTAGCAGGAATGTGTTTTAAGTTGACTGAATGCTAATGCGCTTGCCACCTTGTGCGTGTGTTTCTTAAATTGCCCCTTGGGTGTAAATAAAGTTTTTGGAATTGGAACAAAATTGAATTGAATTGTTCAAACAAATCCAGGGTCCACATGTAAAAACAAGCAAAAAAAAAAGAAAAAAAATTCCACATGGTGCCTTTAAATATCAGTCTTCCATGTTTTAAGATTTCCTGGCTCAATAATTCATCCACCTGCTCTACTGTATTTTACAGTGATTTACGAATGCATATCCTTCACTGTCTGTTACATGCATGACAAAATCTATCCATTTACCGTACGGAGGCTTTGAACCACATGTGCGTGACACAGTCATAGGAAGCGAAAACGTCTCCTGCGTGTTTCCCATCATGCACAGACGTGAATCACATGACATCCATCGGACAGAAGCATTTTCCTCATAACATCTTATTTAAATCTTTGGAGGAAGAGAGCACGCTCTTCTTTTTCCAACAAGTAATTACACAGATACGCACAGTTATACCTGTCTCTCCAAGACAACAAGTGCCATCCATTATGGCCCTGTTCTTGAATTTCCTGCCACCGTTATAGAAATAGAGACGGCGCAGCAGCTTTAGAGGGAACTCTAAGTCCCTGCTGATAACAGCATCAACATCATTGTCATAATCATCAGCGGCACATACTCTAAACCTCCTTCTCTAAAAGCTCTCCGGGCCATTTCAATGTTTGTCTCGGCTACTAGAGACGCAGAGCTTGAATTAGACAGCACAGGTCATCCCCCTTTAATCAAATAAAGCCAGTGTGTCTGAATGGTTGGAGTGATGCGGCGGCCTCTCCGATGTGCCAGAGGAAAACTGATAAGCAGGACAGCGTCGATGACAGCTGTGCTTTAGCAACAGCACTGCGGAAGGCAGCACTGTGACAAAACACGGGATGGGAAGGAAGACGCTGGCTGTTGGAAGAGGGAAACGCGACAGCATGATTTGTGTGAGAAATATTTGTACCAGGTGCAAGTTTCACGCCTTTCATCGCTGTCACTTTCCCATGTGATATCACACCCACTGAATATCACCTGCTGTAGTTTCCCCTTCAACACCACATTTATACGGTTGTGAAGCCACTGTCATGTCTCATAAAAGCGAGTGATCAGCTCTGGGTAAATAAAGAAAATGCTTAGAAGTAGGTTTGATCGTGTGTTTTTTTTTTATCGTCTTCATTGCGTTTTATTTATGTAGTCTCACTTGAACAAGCTGGAAATATGGAGCCCACTGCTGGCACAATAACGTAACGGAGCAAAATTCAGTCAGAAGCAGTTTTTGACCTTGTGTGTTGTTGATACAAAAGTAACAGAAACAAGTCTAAAGAGGCAGATTGCTCCGATTTACTCATCATCAATGCAAACTCTGCAGCTTATCTCTCATCTGAGGGTTTGAGTTTGGGAACGTTTGGTTGTCTTTTTATATTTATTTGGGTCTATAATCCTTTCCGACATTAGCAGCTGCTGTTGTAATCACAAGCAGGCAAAACCGTCAGTGTTAGCTTCTTCTCCAGATTTGTTAAAAGATAAGGTATTTCAAAATAAAAGCATGTGAGAGTGCCATTTGTGGTCACCTGTTTATGATGTGGCATATGCGGAAAGTTTTCTACAAAAGTGGGATGTCGGTCACTGTTTGATCATATTCCTCTAACATATGTTGTGCTCACGCTTCAGCGACTTAAACCTGTTGCAGTGGGCATGCAGGGAAGCATGGACGCAGCGGATAGGACCCAAATGTGTTTCAGTGATTTATCGTTTTCACAAAAAAGTCCAAAAGCTAATGGAATGGTCAGGCAGGCAAGGGTCAAACAAAGAGTGGGGAAAAACACAAAGGCAGGAAGTAAAGTGAACCAAAACACACCTGAGGACATACGCTTTCAAAATAAAATATGGAAAAAAAAACTAAAACATGACAAAATCCCAATCATTTTTTAGACAAGTCAAAATCAATTCATCAGTAAAGCAAGTAATTAATATTTAATAAGGGTCTGTCTGTGTTATAATATTTAATGATTATCATTTTTTATGAATTTCCCCACTGTGGGACGAATAAAGGCTTATCTTATCAACTTTGGTGACTTTGACTTTTTAAAAACTTTTTTAAGAATTACTATTTTAATGTTCACTATTTTACTTTTTTTACCCAAGTTACCCAAATTGGGACAGTGTCTCATGTTAACTTTATTACGTCTTCGCTTCAGTTTGGAAGTTATGTACTGAACATTGATCATTGAGTGGTGCTGCTACAAATCTTAGGGTTATCTATCTATCTATGATTTTAATTTGCATTCATGAAGTCGGTCACTGTGTCTAGAGTTCATTTCATGCCAGCCAGTGACCTCACTGTCTTCCCACTGTGTGCCGTTTCAGGCCAGAGGACGGGGAGATCCACCCTGAGATCTGCAGGCTCTTCATCCAGCTGCAGTGCTGTCTGGAGATGTACATCACTGAGATGCTCAAATCTGTCTGCCTGCTGGGCTCCCTGCAGCTCCACAGGAAAGGTTAATACACGAATAAGTCTCATGGCTTAGCTTTCAACTGACTTCACTCTAGCATTTGTGTGCGGGTGTGAGTGTACTTATGTGTGTTGGTTTGAGTGCTGCATACTTTGTTTCTTTCTTTCTTTTTAATTTCAGTTGAAAAGAAACACTAGCAGATTTCACAATATATGCACAGACGTAATTAGTCATTGCCAGTTTTCTACCATATTTCATCGGTAGCCTGATCAGCGACCTCATATGCAAACAAATATGAACCAGTACTTTTTTATGACATTCACAATGATCAGGTGATCTAATGAGTAGTTAACACTTTTCTTTTCCTTATGTTTTAATGCACATAGTGGTGACTCATATTCGAGACTTGCTGCTCTCCGTGTGCTTTAGGTAAGGATTCCTGTGGCCCTCCCAGGGTCGACAGTAAGACCGAGGAGAGCTCAGACATCCCGATCCTGGAGGACACCTCTTCCTCCCCCACTGACTGTCCTCAGCTCTGCTGGCTGGTGGCTACCGACATAGAGAACATAGAAAAGTAGGTAGATGTAAAATGTGTTGAGGTGTGTGTTGCATCCCCCTGTGTGTCAGTAAGTGTTTGTGTATGTTTGTCATGGTGTGAATAATTGCTGTACATGTACATCTTTATTAATCAAAGCACATTTGTTGAAACATAATACAAAGATTAAATCTTACAGGACATCCCATAAAAACAAAATTACACCCTAAAAGTTTTTCAATTTTTTTTTGCAAAGAGCTATGCCAACCCAGTTAATATACAGGGCAGAGAAGACAAGTCTGTGGTTGTTTTTAACAATTAGACCATTTCATTAAACCACTGAATCAAAACTTTTATCACATCTTCTTTTTACTTTGGATGTTGGGTCGGTGGCACCTTTGTCTGAAGGGAGACCCACAGTCCCAGTCTTTGAAAAGCCCTGATATGATGATAGATGCAACTACAAACTACATAACAGTCCTTATTTGTTGTTGCAGGGATATGAGGGAGATGAAGAACCTTCTCAGTAAACTCAGGGAGACAATGCCTTTACCACTGAAGAACCAAGGTAAGGCAGAAACCAGACACTTTCCTCACCTCAACCCCACAGAGAAGTGCCCGTTTTAAAACCCTTTATAGTCTAAAATCATAGCAGATTCAGTGAGATAAAGAGCGACTGAGGCTTGAAAACGACAGTGTGTCACAGCTCAAACGAGCAGAAATGTCTGACTTGGCAGCTTCCTGCGTGTGTTCTTGTGCCCAGATGACAGCAGTTTGCTGAACCTGACTCCCTACCCGCTGGTCCGACAGAGGAAGAGGCGGTTCTTTGGGCTCTGCTGCCTGGTCACCAGCTAAGGGCCCCGCCTTCGTGGGTAGGAGGCGGCAACAAAGACACCATTACCCACTGTCCTTCACCACCTGTGTCTCCCACCAATCTATTACTGCCATTTTCAAATAAATCGTCTCTTTCTCTTTTTTTTAAAGGCTGCCCATTTTATAATTTTATTTTGTAATACAAATAAGAATTGTAACTGCAATGTAATGAAAACAAAAAAGTCATGAACATATATTTTAAGATATTTTGCAACAAATTTTTTCCCTTTTTTGGTAAATGAAGTCAGATAACTGCTTGTCCAATGTAAAAGAGAATGAGAGGTCATTTGAAATGTCAATGTTCAATTACTTCTGTGAACCTGAGTGAATGAAATGAGGATTTGTGTTTAAAAAAAAAAGGGAATGTAATTGTCCGTTTTTTTGTCAGAAACAATGTGATAACTTATGAATAGACGCCTGAATATCTGAGGATGGCGCTTGCAAAGGTAAAGTTATACATTTGTCTGTCTAAGCTGAGATGACAGGTTTGTGCAGAGTAAGTTTGTTGTGTATTACAGTCTCTGTTTTCTGTTTCTTGCTGTTTTTTCTTCTCAATGTACTTAATTTAGTCTTCCATAAACCAAGAACCTGTACCCAACTTTAACTTTCCAGCTTCAAAATGGAATATGATACAATACTCAAAAAGAATACTTCTTTGCACACAATATCTATCTATAAATTGAGACATTAGACTTGTATATACACATAATCTTTACGCAATGCTCTCTGAATTATTTTCAAAGTTGGAGTTGTTTAGTGAGGAATCTGTTGGTCGGCGTAAGCAGGGAGGGTCTCCCTCTGTCTGAGACCATCAGTGCAGGCAGAGGGCAGACAGCATGGGTCTTGCTTATCGATGATAGTGATCAATGTTTAGGGCATGGCGAAGGTACAGTAGTCAAAGCTGATATAGGTCATTTTACATTGTTAATAAAACTTTTGTTATTGAAACTAATCAACTAGTCCCTGTAATTTTCTTGCATGTAATTCACAGAAATGTCCACTAGGTGGAGACAAACTATCAAAAAAAAAAACCTGTCTGATTAACTGGATGTCTAGGGAAAAATCAAACTGTGAGTCAAACTGAATTCATTAAATTGAGGTGACTGACAAAGGGTAATATGTAATGAATAAACATCACACTATTTAGTGTATGCATGCTGATATTTTTCTGGTTTACTGTGGATTGTCTCACTGCTACAACATTTTTCTCCAGTAAACATTTTTATGTGGGAGGGTTAGAGGAGGACAAAGATAGATGGAGATACAGAGCGGGAGAGAGAGAAAAGCCAGATAATCTTTTATTAAGAAGCAGCTTTAGTTCATATTTACAGAGAAATAGGGTGAAAAGGAAACTGAGAGAAAGATTATCGCCAGACCTCACACAGGCTCCAGCTGGTCACCTACTTTTACTGCTGGACTGAAGTATATTTCCTCAGCATGCAGTAATCACTGACATAGTTTCTTTCATAAATCCTCTACCACCCAAAAATTGTTCATGTACACTATTTATTATAATTTGTTAGTGTGATTATAAAAATATGATATATAAAAATATATAATTTTGTGTTATAAGTGTGATTGTTAGCATGAATGTGTGCCCTTTGACAATTTGGTGACAGGTCCAATTTATGCACAACAGCAAAAGTTATTATAGAATGAGTGAATCAATGGATATTATTGTAGTTTTATACATAAAGCTTTTAGTTATTGCATATTTTCAGTGGCCAGTAGAGGCCATATATATATATCTCCATTGTTTTGCAACAAATTAAAGGATTGGAGGCAAAATTTGCCTACTTCTTGAGTGAAATAATCTCTTATAAAACCTGTTAAAAAAAAAACAGAACTGTCTTAACTAAAAATGTATTTTTACAAAGCTGAAAACAGAAAATAGCATCTTACAATATAACAGAAGTGTGGTAACCTCTGTAGATTTACCCTCCAACAGAAAAGCTTCTGTGGGACAGATGGGTTACAAATTAAAAGTCAAACCTGAATAGATGATTGGAGCAACAAATGCAGACACACTGATCACAAGAGGTCACTGAAAGATCGGATGAAAATGAAAATCATGTGAGTCAGATGTCATGACCTTTGCTGTCATCGGATCCTAATCAACTATGAGCTATTGGAGGTTTTGAATGAATGTCCCAGGCAGCAATTTTGTTGATTTTTCATTTAGAGTTTCTTGAAATTAATGAGGTTTAGAGCTCACGTGGAGTGATTTCCTGCCTGCACACACCTGAATACTTTTCCTCTAAACCAAAAAAAACTTCTGTATGTCAGTTTGTGTGAATCAGCCCTTTAAGAGTGCCTGCATGTGCGTGTTGGCCCCTGAGCATTTCTAGCACCTTCCTCTCACCCACCAGCCTCTGTGCACTACACGGTGAAAGTGAGGGACGCACATCTGCCAACAATGAGTACGTCAGCGTGATGAGGAGAAGTTAAGTAGCCGGTGTCTTCGCTCAGTTTCAGATTCAGACACGCACGCACTCACACCGTGAAAAGGGCAGCGAGCCAGAGGCAGGAATAGACTGTCAGCAGGGGTTTGCTTGGCAGGCTGAGCGCTGTCTGGTTTAGAAAGCACAGGGCATCTTTTCAAATAGACCATATCAGTCCAGAACACAGATTTTCAAATATTATCTCCAGGGACATTTAGGAAGCTTTTTTTTTTCCTTCAAAACCCAGACCTACTTCATCTAATATATTGTGTGTGTAATATATTAAGAAATCAACAACACACGGAGTACCAGTCATTCTGTAATGATTACATCTAATTGTATGTATGTTTCGAGGGCATATCTCAATTTATTAGACCATCAGGAAAAGTAAAATAATGAAGACAAATTCAATATGGTTTTTGCTATTTATTCCTTGTCTTAATACAGTTTTACATCATAGTTTAATATAAGAATAACATTGTACTTTTACTATGAGTTAAAGCATTTGATGTAGTACTTATGTTAAAGAGGATTAATGTGTAAAGGCAGGTGGAGGCAGAAGGTCATAAGGTCAAACCCTCCTCCTGTATCCTCAGGCAGTGCAAGGCAGGATACTGATGACTGACACCTTTTCTCCTCTGCATCGCTGGAGCCCTGCTTCACACTCGCTCATGGTCTGATCCGCTGCGGTCACATCCTCTCCAACACGAACACACACATTCAATCCTGGGTTCGAGCAATCTGCAGAGTCCTTACAGCGACACTCGTTGGTTTGATCTGAAAGGATGAAGAAATGAGATGATGACATACAGCAAATACTGTACGCTGTTATTGATCCTCTCTAACATTGGATGTCCCCACCGTCACAGATCTCCCACATGTGACAGTTGGTGCAGCCTGTTGTGTTGCGCTCCGGCCAATTGCAGGCGCTGTCCTCAGCTATCACTGGGTTCTTTCTCATACACTGCAGCACATGCATTTTGCACACGTTCAGAAGTACCGATTTTCTGCCCACAGCCATAGTGGCGCACACCTCCAAAGACGAACTGGTGACAAAAAACAAATATCATCATCGAACATCGGTCGGTCCAATGTGCAAAAAGTCACGTGACCAAATTGATGATGATAAACATACCCGCACTCAAAAGGCATTTTGCAAACACATTGTCCTCTGGAAGACTTTTCCCATGGTTTACATTGCACCAGGGCAGAGACGCGTTGTTGTGGCATACTGACTGTAAGATACATAAAAATCATTCTTTAACATTACTAAGAGACTGAATACTGATACATGCAATGATAGATATGTAGTGCGTAGGAGTAAATGTAACAATAAATGAAGTAAAATTCACCTGGGCTGCATTTGATTTCTGCTGGGTCGGGTGAAAAATTCAGACTCGGGTCACATATAATTGTTGTTTCTCCTATTAGCTGTCTGCCCGGTGGACAGGACAAGGTGACAGTATCCCCTATGCCATAAGCCTCATTTAAAGGAGAGGCTATGACATCAGCAGCGAGGGACCCAATCTTGCAACTTGAGACTGGGAGAAAAGTTGGATTTTAACAAACTAACACTGTTATTCATTGTGATCGTAAATGTTAAACTTTGGCTGTAGGTGCTCACCTGTGCACAGTCCAGGCCTGCTGGACCAGGTTTGGTTAGCAGTGCATTCTAGGGTGGTTGGACCCATAAGATAGTAACCGTCAGTGCAGCTGTACTCAACCTTACTACCCACCAGGTAAATGTCCTTCGGGTCCTGTGGAGCATGTGGTGACAAAAAGGTCTCAGTTCTGACGTTTGTACAGAATCATCGGACGAACTGAAATTAAGAGACTGAAATAACAAATGTGACCCAAAGGCATTGAGCCATTCACTTTAAAGGAGACACATTAAATATTCAAATTCATGCCTCGGTGAGATGGGAAGGATTTAAAGCATACATTAGAGGTGAAATTCTCAGTTTCACGAGTTCAAAGACCAGACAACAAAAGAAACAGATGGAAACCCTGGACAAACAAATTAAACTTTTGGAACTAGACCTAATCAATGGCGATGACCAATTAAAACAAAGTGAACTGTTGCGTTTGAGAACTGAATACAATAAATTATCCTCTGATGCAGCTGCGAGAAATCTATGTTGGCTGAAGCAATCTTATTATGATCAGGGAGAAAAAGCTGGTAAACTCTTGGCATGGAGAATTTAAAAAATGCAGAGTGATAGAGCGATTAATAGTATAATTACTTCTTCAGGAAACTTAACAGTAGACCCAACTGAAATCAATGATAGCTTTAGAGAGTTTTACCAAAATCTATACAATTCAGAATGCCCTCAAGTTTCGGAGGAAGGGGAAACATTCTTAGACCAACTCCAGTTCCCTATTCTAGCAGAAGATTCGAAAAAGGAACTAGATAGAAATTTAACTATTGAAGAAATATCACAGGCCATCAAAAATGTTAACAGTGGTAAGGCCCCTGGGCCGGATGGATTTACAATTGAATTCTATAAAACTTTTCAAGAAAAATTAATAATTCCACTCTTTAAAATGTATGAAGAAGCTTATCAAAATGGAAATCTCCCACCTACTCTGAGACTGGCAATGATCACACTGATTTTAAAACCTGGCAAGCCGCCCACAGAACGCTCTTCATTTAGACCAATAAGTCTGATGGGGGTTGATACCAAAATACTTTGTAAAGTTTTAGCAAAAAGATTAGACCCTTACATCTCACAATTGGTTCATAATGATCAAAATGGCTTTGTACCAAAACGTCAAGGATTCCACAATATTAGAAGAGTTTTTAATATAATTTACGAGAAGTGCGATGCTAAGGACACAGCTTTGTTATCACTGGATGCCCGTCAGGCCTTTGATAGGATAGAATGGTCATATTTATTTAGTGTTCTGCCGAGATTTGGATTTGGAAGCAATTTTCTTAAATGGATTCAGATTTTGTACACAGAACCCACAGCCAGTGTTTTAACAAACAATATAGTTTCAAAGCCAATCACATTAGAACGTTCCACACGACAGGGATGTCCGTTATCGCCAATGCTATTCATACTGGCTATAGAACCCTTGGCTATGGCAATAAGAACCCGAACAGACTTGTCTGGTATCTGTTTAGGAGAAGAAGAACACAGATTAGCTTTGTATGCTGATGATTTGATAGTCTTCTTAACAAAGTTGTCTACCAGCATACCAAGCCTAATGCAACAAATTGAACTATTTGGACAATTTTCTGGATATACCATAAATGACTCAAAATCTTCCATATTATTTCTAAATAAGGATGAAAGGCTAAAACCAATCATACAAACCCCGTTTATTAATGCATGCGAGGGATTTACGTATCTTGGAATTAAAATTACTCCTGACATTAAAACCACCGTTGTAAGAAATTACGACCCCCTGATCAGTGAAGTGAAAGAAACTTTGGATAGATGGATGACAATGCCCATATCAATAATTGGCCGAATAAATATGATAAAGATGGCCGTGCTGCCAAGGTTCTTATACCTTTTTCAGTCACTCCCTCTACCGCCACCAAAATTATTCTTTGATGAATTAAACAGTGTCTTTAATGCGTTCATTTGGAATAACAAAAAGTCCAGGCTGAGACTTCGCTTGCTGTACCTGCCATATGAAAGAGGGGGGCTAAAACTTCCAAACCTGAAATGGTATTACTGGTCTGCGCAGTTACGTTCAGCCATGTTTTACTTCTCAACTGAGACACCCCCAGCCTGGGTAAATATTGAACAATCATCAGTACCAAACCTTGCATTAAAACTATATCTGTACTCTGCAAATCCCAAAAGCCTGAAAAAAATGACAAACAACCCTTTCCTTAAAAATACAATAGATGTTTGGTATAAGGCACATCAACATGTTGGAGATGTTCCACCTATCTCACGTTTTTCCCCTATATGGGGCAATGTATGCTTTAAGGCAGGAAGAGCAGATGGAGGTTTCAAAATCTGGGCAGATAAGGGTGTACAGAAGGTGGCAGACCTTTATAAGGATGGTAGTTTCCTCACATTTGATCAACTATGTCAAACATATGACATTCCAAAGAAACATTTTTTTAAATATTTACAAATAAAACATTTTATTATGTCAGAACACAAACACATTGTATCTGAACCTCCGTTATCACATTTGGAGAGTCTCACACTCCAAAATTTAGAGGAGAGAGGTCAGATTTCTTTATTTTTTGTAGCTCTATTGACACATGATAAGGAAACTACTACTGATAGGCTGGATGCATGGAGGTCTGACCTTCAAGAGGATTTACATGAGGTAGACTGGGAGAGTGCATGTTTAAAAGCCCAAACACAATCAATTAACACAAGGATGAGACTCCTCCAATATAAATGGTTGATGAGAACCTATATCACTCCAGTCAAACTGAATCGTTGGTCGCCTAACATCCCAGATACCTGCAGCAAATGTGTAGAAGAAAAGGGTACTCTGTTTCACTGTGTTTGGAGCTGTTCAAAATTACAGAATTTCTGGAAGTCAGTCGTACAAACTTTGTCTAAGATTGCTGGTGTGAGGGTGCCCTTTCAAGCAAAGACGTGTGTGTTGGGTATATTTCCAGAGAGCTGTATTTTTACTTCAAGCCAGTCAACAATCATTGACTTTGGACTCCTGCAGGCCAGGAGGTTGATATCTTTATACTGGAAGAAAATGGACATACCCTCGATACATATGTGGGTGAGGGAGATGGCATCTTGTATTGTAATGGAACGACTTACTTACATTGTCAGAGGAAGGGGAGGGGACTTTGTGAAAATATGGTCACCGTTAACTGAGTTTCTCAGATGTTACGAGGCTAATTAATATTGATAATGGTGCTGATTTGTTGAGCTGTATGTTGTGTATTTTTTTTTTTTTTTAATTATATGTACTTTTATTCTATTTTATTATTATTATTTTTAAAATGTATTTATTTATTTTTATTTTTGCTTTCATTTATTTATTTATTTGGGGGGGGACTATGTTGCTTATTGCTTATTTTATGTTGAGCATATTAATTATTTTGTAACAAAAACTCAATAAAGATATTGTTTAAAAAAAAAAAAATATTCAAATTCATAGCCCCTTATAAATAAAATACCTTTGTAAAACTGAATGTAAAAATCAATCATCTATGAGGCACATTCACAAAAACATCTCTCACTCTGGCGCCTGTTTTTCCTTGTTTCCTTGTCATTATTAGGTTTACCAAATTACATCCTTTCTCCATATTAAAATCTGGGTGTGTATTCTTTGGTAAATTGCTCTAACTGATGTAAAGACAAATTGCACTGTGGCCCTCTGGTCATACTGAGCCAATACTGGACAAAGTTAGTGTGATTATAAGAATATTGAATGCCTGCAATAATTTGACAGACAATGCACAGTAAAATCAAGTCTTTCATCTTTACCAGGACGTAGCCATTGATTAGAGCGGGCGGTGTTCCACACTTCTGACTTGCAGGGAGAGTTTGGTCAAAGCACTGAGGCTCCATGGTTCTGTAGAAACAGTTAAAAACGGTTCAATGACTGGTGGCGGCTGTTACAGAATTCATACAGAAAAATAAAACTTCATCTCTAACCTTAAGTATTGCAGATCCTGGTCTTCACAGTCAGACGTCTCAGCGGTTTCTCCAGTGCAGTGTTGCCCCCCATTCTGAGGAGTGGGGTTAGAGCAGGAGCGACCTCGTGACCTTCGACCCCCAGAGCAGGATGACCAGGCAGACCAGCAGGCCCAGCTACCATGGATCACTCCTAAATGAGCAACACAAAGGAAGAAAGAGACAAAGTGAGGACTATACTACTAATAAAGCATTACTGAGCTTCTGATTTAACTCTAGTCTAAATATTCGCCATCACCTCCACCAGGACCAAAATGACTACAGTCATGAAGAACTTCACACACCCACCCTGCTGACCCTCCACCTCAGTTCCCTGCTCACAGGCCAGTCCTGAAGTGCCAGGCTTACAGATGCATTTGCATTCATTTCCACTCATGACAGCCAGGCCATTGTTTCTGCAGGGCCGGCAGTGGCAGGAGTCGCTCTCAGAGAGGTACTGCTCTATGGCCCTGCGAAGGTAGAGCTTCTTCACGCCGGCGCACTGCACCTCCTTCACCAGCTCCGACAGCGGCCGCAGCTGCCGAAACAAGAGTTGGACAAAGAGAGTGAAAATGCAGAGAGACGGAAAGTGGTATTATTTGATAAGATGTTGCATGCAGGGTAAATCTAACTCACCTTTTGTTTTATGACCTGTGGAAAAGAGCGAACGGAGTCAGCCCAGTTTGAGTACATTTCCCAGTTCCTACTCGGATTAGCGAGCTGCAGGGTCTGCAGTGCTGCAATATGGCCGATGCCCCCTCCCTTCACATCCACTTTTTTCACTTGATTATTCCTGGAATAACCTATTTTCAAAAGGTTTGCAGAGATGATGGATGACAGAAGGACTTTTATAGCTTCTGGTATGTTTGTTCAGAGTTAACATCAACATTGTACCATGAGACGATGTGCTTCGACCGTGACCACTCCTGCAGTCCACGTGAGTGATAGGGAAGAAAAGAATCCAGCGTTGAGTCCTGTCGCATTCATTATACTGATGGCTTTCGCTGACTTGAAAGCAGCAGAAAGCAAAAAGACAAAAGTCAGTGTCAGTTTAGATGCGTGTTTAAAAACGACTAATACTCCTACTAGTACTAGAACTTAGGTGCCATTGTGGAAAAAATGTCCACATTGCTTTTAAAAAACAATTTGAAATATTTGAAAAAAAAAGTCTGATGCAGTTTTCTTTTGTAAATGCATCAGGAAACATCTATATTACACATTTATTTCAGGTTTATTGTTCAATGTTCAAACATATTTCAGGAAATCAATAGCAATTTAAGTATAAAGTAGGTTTTTTGCTTTTAAGAAATGTATTTCAGGGACAAAAAATAATTTTGGCATTTGACATTTTCAAATGCATTTTGATCACATTTGAAATCTGGGGGAAAAAAAGTTTTGTTTTTTTTACTTAACCTCACACATAAAATTACATTATAAAATGACCGAAAGAGGAAATATGAATAACCATGAATGTGAGGTAAAAGGTAAGTTGTTCCCTACAAGTTCCATCATGAATTTAAAACTTTCTCAAAAACACGCCACGTTGAACCTGCAGATTCACTATTCTTTAACTTGCTGATGATTAATGAATCCTCACACATGTGTTTTTCAGTTTCTTCATCAATCCTGGCGACGACCTTGAAGGAGCCTCCAAGGCTTCCCTCAGACAGGTAGTGCGTTCCAAACCTTTCCAAAACCTTCCTGTAGGCGGCGTAGTCGTACACTGACGGGAGTTTCACCAGCGCCTTCCACAACTCCTCAGATATCGGGAGGTACTGAGGAGAGTTGCTCTGGAACTGAGCTACTTCTATGTCATTCTTTAAAACCAAAACCTTTTGACTCTGGAAGGAGTAAAAAAAAAATAAAAAATTACAGTTTGATTGTCATTTTCAAAATGAGATGCATTGTTGCTGGGATTTGCTGCTAAAGATGCAGTGACAAAATTTTAGGTTCCTCCTCACCTGACTCCTGTCCTCCGTCTCATGAAGGTCATAGTTTCGATATCCTGACGTGGTGCCGGACACTTTCTCTCTATTTACAATGTCCTTCGCGTAGTGCCACTTACTGGAGAACATCTCATCACTGAAGTCGTTCTGAGCTTTAACCTGAGAACAGCACGATTAATGTCATTAACAACGTCTGCTATTTCACAAAATTTAAAAATCACCCAAATGATTAAGCAAAGTATCTTTAAATCAACAATGGAAATAAATGTGACCCCCAAAAATTAAAGGTAGCCTGTGTAAATTTTGACCACAGGTGGTGCTGTAGAGTAATTGCTGACTAGTTTTCAGCCAAGTGACTTCAACATCAGGGACAAGTCCTGTCTTTGTTGTCCTTGGTGTCAATGTCGTCTTAACCATGGCCACCATCTCCTCTTGACCTTAACCAAGTAGCTTTAGTTACCAAAAATTAACCAGGCAGATGGAGTCGTTTTTGTCACATGGAGAGTTTGCAACCTATTTTGTTGTATAGGTACAGGGATGACATCACTCTATGCTGACATTTATTTGTTGGTGCTAATGTGTTGTAAATTGCCGAAATACAACAGTAAAGTAAAGATGGAGAAGGCTGCAAGTTGATTTGACAAATGTCACATTCAGTAGAATTAAAAGTAGCTCATATTTCATGATGTAAAAAAGGTCTTAAGGATGATGGAAAAAATTAAATAAACAAAACTGTCCAAAACAAAAAGTCCACAGTACGAAGTGACCAAGAAAAGTTTCACTATGACCAACCATAAAGCTGTACTGGAGAGTACTGAGGGGCAGTCTGTAGATAGTGTTGTGGACACCGCTGTAGATGGTGCGACACTGGCCCCCAAAGCTCTTTGTGTTAATGACACTGGCTCTGGACTTCCCTGACACCACATCAAACCTACAGAGACAATAAAAGCATCCCATAGGTAAACATTTGGTTTGCATGTGTGCACTTGTATGCAAACATCAATGGAACATCACTCACCCGAGTCCTAAGAGTTCAATGTTTGGTGGGAGAGTTGATTTTGTGCACACAATATATTTTTGAGTGACGCAGACAAGTTCATCGAGTCCGTCTTCCTCACAGTCCTGGTCTCCGTTACACACCACAGACTGGCTCACACACTTCCCTGAAGATCAAACANTCCTGGTCTCCGTTACACACCACAGACTGGCTCACACACTTCCCTGAAGATCAAACAACAGACGACACAGTGGTTGTTCTTTAATCCTGTATAATGACATGCATGGTGAGTGTTTAGAGATATATTTCTAACCTGATCGACAGCGAAACCTGTCGCCACATCCGTCCTCTAGAGGGCAGCCTTTCGTGGTTTCACAGGACCTGGTCTCAGTTCGCCCTCCGTCACAGTAGTTCCCTCCAAACTGAGCGTAGACAGCCATGGCTCGGCTTCTTGTCTGCAAAATAGCACAATGTGATGAAATATATATATATATAAACAAGCAAATAGAATTAAATTATCTTACTTTATCATCATGTTCTAACCTGTGATTTTGTGCAGCCATCACACTCTGACCAATCACCATAAGGCCCCCACTGACAATGAACTCTCTCACAAAACCTTGGAAATTAAATTGAGATCAAATAACGCAACCAAACAGAATCAGTGAAACCAAACGATCATTGCGCAGTTGTGTGATTCATGCTTTTCATGTTGAAACAGTGAAACAGATTTACCCTTTTGGAATGAACAGGAATAGCAGCCATGGCAAAACTGCTAAAAGGAGTTGTGTAATATTCTGAAGGAGAGAAGAGGAAGAGAGAGAAGAGAAGAGAAAAGAGGAGAGGAGAGGAGAAAGCAAAAGAGAAGAAATAAACCGAGGACAAAGTAAATGTAAAAACACAGTCACATCTCAGTTATAATTTAAATCAGATGTTTTGCAGAATTCTGCAAAATGTGTTTGTAATGTCCCTGTTATTAAGTGTAAAAGTCTACTTGCCTTCATGCTGAGTGAAGAGCAGCAAACAGAAGAGTCTTGAACAGGCTTTGACGCTGGTTATTTATATATGCTGTTGCAAGTTTTTTTGTTTTTGTGCTAGGGAGTCAAATTTTTGGAAGGACATTCCATCGAACTTCATGAGGGAAAAATGGCAGTGTGTGTGTGTGTGTGTGTGTGTGTGTGTGTGTGTGTGTGTGTGTGTGTGTGTGTGTGTGTATGTGTGTGTGCAGCCCCTGCCAACAAAAAGTTCCTCCGGAGGATCATTGTGAAACCGAAAGCAAAGATTCCTCTTGGAGTGAGAATCTCCGTCTGCTGTGCTCCCTCCTGCTGTCGCATTTATTGTTGAGCTAATAAGCTTTTTCACAGCAGATATGTCCACCTGTCACAGCAGGAAAAACACAGGTGAAACTAATAACTCTCATTAGTGCTATGTTCCCTTTAGGTGTAGTGGAAATGAAGTGAGGCATCATGCACGACACCAGGACACTGTGGAGCATCTACAGGAACAGGCCTTTTTCCACAGCACACACGTCATAGCAGGAAAAGAGCGGGTGTAAATAATCAGATTAATGATGACTGAATTCAGTTCCTTGTAACTGAGCACCTCCAGTAACCCATTTCTCATCTATGTTTGTGCAAAGGTTGAGGCTGTTTAAAAGGTCAAGACTGAACTGTGAGGCTCAACGTTTAAGCAGGAAAGTGAATTAAGAGAATCAACTCTCAAACTGAACTGAAGCTCACAATTTTTAGAGACAGTCCAGCATTAAGTATCTCTCTAAACTCATATAGTTGTTAGTTGTTTTACCTAAATGAATTTGAAGAGAGATATTTGCTGCAGGTGAAAGCATGTATGACCAAAAACCTTTAGAGTATTTAGGTGTGATATAGTTCAGCAAACACTGGAGGGCAGTAGAGATTTGAGAACCATGTGATTCAAGGCTGAGCAAATTTGTGGATTTACTAAGTAAATATAAGAGGAAAACTGCAACAAGGCTTCAGTTTATAGAGCCTGAATTTAGGTGAAATCATGGTGAAATGTTGCTGTTAATAATGTCTTCACATCTTGAGAGAGACACAGAGAAAGAAAAGCTAGATGATGAAGTCCGTGACAATGAGCCAATCTTGACATTCTCTGCTATTTAATGAGGAGGTTTTCACCTGTTTGTCTCTCTATATTCATGCACTCACAGCCGGACACAGACTCATACTCGGCTGAGTTTGCCTGTTCGGATGAAGTCTTTTAGCATCCGTCACTTGGAGAACTAAGCAGAAGAGAAGTTTCGGATGTCAAATTCATCTACAACTCAATTTTAAAATGAGTTGTAAAAGACAGAGAAGGTCACTTTTACTACAACGTTTTGGTAATGAGGATGCATTCACTGGCTCTGAACCAGAAGCGGAGGCAAGAAAAAGAGAAAATTGGGAAGCACAGACACTTTGTGCTGACAATCTCAGCCCTTCATTCACTGAGAAATGAAGCTCCCTCAAGGTAAGCATCTTATTCCAGGGCAATTTTCCAGGTACAGCAATTTTAGAGCATTGCAGAAACTGCATGTGATTTTCTACTCGACTGTCATCTTTTATGTGCAAGTGGCAAAGTGAGTCTTGTATCTGACAATGAGCAGATAACGCAAGTTGTATAAACTACATTATTCCTGAAAATTAATCTATGAAAATTTCACAAAACTTTTTTTCTGTGCACAGTGTCACCTCAGGTCAAAATACAAATTACAGACATTGCAAACATAAGTCATGCATACTGACTGCAAAAAAATGTTTCTCATGTTTCCGAAATGACCGCCCAATGCTAAATGACTCAGCTACTGTACAGCAGCGAGCCAAGAGCCGACACCTCGGGGTAGAATAACAGTTGGCTCAGACAATAGGCCACCAGACCGTGCCCTCCATTAGTGCCGCTTCTGTGGGTCTCATGATGTTCAGAGGGCATCTTTGACCGCCATCTGCCCTGGAAGTTTGGTCTGCCAGAGAACGACAGTCTGCGAGGCTCAGACAGACAGAGACTTGATGAATATGCAGCTTACGTGATTAGTGTCCTCCACAATGAATCATGTTTCAACAGGTTCGACAGTGATATGTGTTCAGTCTCCTGTACGTTGATTTGTTGCACATCATCCCCATGTTTCCTGTATGTTTCTACTGTCGGTCAATCAAGGTGAAAGATTATATGAAAACATCTGTGTCTGCTGAAGTTAGACAACATACTGTACAGCAATGGTTCCCATCCTAGAGACCTATTATGGTTTTATTTTGCTCCACACTTGTCTCAATTTTTGTGTCTTATTGTAAATACTTTTTACCCCTTCAGGCATCCAAAAACTATTCAAACAATTTCAGAAGGACACACCGCTCTCATCTCAGTGAAAAGGATTGAAACTGAAGTTCTGAATGTTCCTCCACATGTACACTTGTGCTGTGTGTCTTGGGCGAATATAATGCTTCAAAAACCCAATGGATTATCTACAAAATGTATTGTCACAAAGTGTAAAATTAGTCTATTTTTTCTTCTTTAATGAAATGTTGACATTCTGGAGATACTAGGTTTTCAATGGACAGCGACAACAATAAGCCTGGGACAAAGGGTCACAAGTTAAAAATGGAAATGGAGATGGAAACCACTGACATATGGGTCAGAATTAATGATGCTTTAACAACTTGATATCCGTGTATGTCCATTTTAGTAAAAGGAAACAGAGGTTATACTTCCAGTTGAGACAAAACTGCAGCTTTAAAAAATACTTAGATAAGCTGGGTTAATACTGTAATATGAATGATGTGTGATGAAGACGCCCTTTGAGACAGAATGACACAATTACAACATGAACTTTGTTCTCTCTCTCTCTCTCTCTCTCTCTCTCACACACACACACACACACTCTCACTCTCTCTCCCTCTCACTCACTCTCTCTCTCTCTCTCTCTCTCTCTCTCTCATTCACTCTCTCTCCCTCTTGTCTCTCTCTTTCCATCTCTTGTCTCTCTTGCTCTCCTACCTCTCGTCTCATTCTCTCACTCTCTCTCTCACTCACTCTCTCTCTGCCTCTCCCTCTCTCTCTTTGCTGTCTCCCTTTGGTCATTTGCTGCTTTCATGTCTGAATGACTCAAAGAATCATTACAATTCCCCTCTGTCGATAATGACTCCATCTTTATTGACTTTTAATAATTAACTCTGTATCCCGGCCTCATTTTGTTTAATTTTATATTCATATCTTCTTTTATGTTGCTTTTTATGTCTCTCCCACTGTAGATTGTTGTATTGTAGCTTCTATTGGCAGACAAACTGCCACCACTGTGTCATTCACCCTCATACCTCGACACAGGAGTGGCTGGTGAGGACACTCTTCCTCCTCCTCGCACTCCAAACTTTTCTGAAACTGTGCATTTCGTTACGGCCCCTCTTTAAACTGTCTGAATGCCATCATCCATCTCTACCTCCCACACCTCTACCTCCTCCTCATCCGTGTGTGTGCGTGACAGAGAAAGACAGACATGCACACACACGCGTGAGCACACAATAACATTGTGCATTTGCATTCTCTTGTTTCTCCAGCAAACAAGCGTTTCAGTGAAACCCATGGACGTATGTTGGTGCTTTTCATCAGGAAGCATTATTATGGAGTTGCAGTCCTTTATGCAGAAAGCAAATGCAATCCACAGGAGAGGAAGATTCACATCGTGTGCAAAATAAATCTGCACAGAAAATGTGAATGAGTTTTCCTTCCCGATGTGCAATCAAAGCAGTCAAAGCACTAAATAGGCTCATCCAGCTCCAGCTCCAGCTCCAGCTAGGCATAACCATAACACTGCTGCTGTAGCTCCAGAGAAGTGTGTGTGTGTGTAACCTGGTGTTTAATTAATCCTGTGTGAAAGAGCGTAAAACAGTGTTAATATGAGATGAGTTGACTCAGTGATTTGTTCAGCATGCTTTCATTGCATGACTTAGTTTTTTTTTTTTTTAAAACAAGTACAGACCTTTAGCCTACAAAAGCACACACACGGTGAGCCATTCAACATCTGTAACACCTGGCTACAGAGCAGCGAATGCTGACTTACAAAACGCCGTCTCAGAAGAAAGTCACCCTGGGTGCTGCTGCCCACCCGCCTCCATCCTCATCACCCTGGAAACTGGATGATTTCAGGATGCTCCTCTGCACAGAAAGGTAATAAAATACTGTTATGTTAGCCTACAGATTTACAGTACTGCCATTTGGTTATTGAATTAAATCGCTCCAGAAAATAACCAACCAATCAGCACTCAACAAGCCAGGGACTGGTCATGAAATGATGCTTCACTGAGTCACTCATTAGGCATAGAAGCTTTATTTGATTGGCCATTTTCCACTTAGAACAGAGTCACTTTCATTTGAACAAAAGTTTTTTTTTTTTAGTTTTACAACAGCAAAGGACTCTTTTCACATCAGAACATAAAGGCAGTGATGACAGTCGGGACCAGGGAAGACACAAATGTCCTTTACAACACAATTCGCAAGCCTTTTTCAAGTCTGCTTGTTTGTGTGGGTTCATCCTTAATCTGCATGGGGGTAGTAGCAGTGCAACATTCACAAAAAAAAACTAATTTAGAGATTTGTCTTAAAGGGTAAAAACATTTTCCAGCTGAGATGCACATGCTCTTAAGAACAATATGCAAAAAGTAACCGAGGAGATGCACAAACCTAATGGAGCCCGTGGGTGTGCGACAGAAGGTATATGTAGAACATTTCAGTTCATGCACAAAAACAAAATATGAAAAAAACAAGAAGCAGTATGTTAGCTCAGTTAAGGTATAAGTTAAGAAACCGTCATCAACGACATCTTTGCAATGATTGAAATAATTTACAATTCGTCGGCAGTATGCTATTTGCAATTACAGTATGTACAAACTCTCCACGATATAAAACATTTTAACATGGAACCACACTGAAGTGAAAGAAGTACTGTTTGAACTCTAAAACTGGAACTCATTTCCACATTGAAGCATACGATACAAAAATGACCCTCTAGCTGACACTCAGTCACTCCATCACATGAGACTTTTAGAAATGGCACAGTTACTCACAAGACACATACATTCACAAATCCAAAGAGTTGAGTTTCCCGGTTTTGGTTTTACATGACCAAACTAGACAACAGCGTCCTTACAGAATACATTCTGTGCAGAAAATGCCACACGGATCATAAGGTGTGAGGATGATTGACTAGTATTTTTTTTTTCATGCATAATGCGTAAAACCTTGCGATAAAAAATATTCCCATGAACTTTCCTGGGGTTCCATTTCCAAGGACTTTTCCATCTCAAATGAAACGGCGCAGGGTACAAAAAGAAATGCATTAAAACACAAATGAAAAGTGTACTAAATGTACTGGTATAGCAGAAATCTGGAAACATTCAAAAACATGAAACATCTAATAAAGGAGACACCATAGAGCTACAGCTAGATCTCACTAAACATTTATCGTATTGTTTTCCTAGTGTCAAAGCGCTGCTGTCACACGGAGACCTCCCGACTCCTTTTCTGACTTGAAAAGAGTGGACTTCTCTCGACTCTGAGTGAGCCTCAAGCAACTTTATCACCTGTTATTATGAAAGACACAGCACTGTGATACATCTGGTGATGACTCATGTGTACCACACTACAGCAGTAAGTATAGACACGCACACACACACACACAGAGGGGGAAAGTGTTCTGTGGAGGTTACACAGACAGTGGATACACTCTCATATCCAGGTGTACTGTATTTTTATACTTGGCTATCACGACTCGGCACCCACTGCAAAGACTAACAAATCGAAATTGACTAGTATCCTGGTTTGCATTCTGTCCTCCACAAATTACTTTTTGGAGCATCAATCAAAGCTCGTATTAAAATTTTAAACACGCAGACAAAATTATTGTTTCGTCTATATGCACCAAAGATGGTTAGAGTGGTACATTTTTCTCTGTGGTTTTGAATGCGTGAATCAATGGTTTACCAATCTACAAAGGTGCCTGATCAATATCTAGGCTGTAGGCAGACTTTAGTGGAGACTATTATCACCCCTTAAGACATTACTGCTGAATGAGTTATGGGTAATTTCTTGTCTATGTATTGAGTAAAAACACTGTAATAACACTTTTTATACACACTCTGCATTCAAGCTTTTCAGAAACACTGCTGCTGTGATCTGACCAGGGATGCATATTGTTAGAAAAGAAAAACTTCTCTTGGCCAATCAACTACTGGCTAATTACACCAGCCGACAATTTGAGTGGTATAAGTTGCACGAACGACCTCTGAAAAAACTCACTGTCACTAGAATACCGAGAATGATGTACCAATACATTTAGCAGATAAGTTGATATGCTCTGAGGAATCTACCCTTGGCGAAGTGGTGAGACTGAAAATGGTGCTTTTGATCAGTGTAAAAAGCAGTTATTTTTACAGCACAGGAAGGAAAGGAAATGAACATCTCACTTGGAAAAAAAAACAACAATTCTGATCCCTAAACAGGAAACGAACAAAACCTCATTGTCTTTGTGCTCCAACCAAACACTAGTGTTGTTTCTCCTAATCCCATCTTCTCTTCCCTCAACCCCTTTTTGCCATTCGATCTCACATTTCACTATAGCCCTAAATAAAGTGAAAGGAGCAGTGCGGCTCCCCTTCTGAAATAAATGCCAAAGAGAAAAGAGTGAGAGCACAAACCAAACCACTGGCAGTGGCGGCTGTGCTCCCTGATATCCCCAGCTCTAAGGGCTCTCAGGTGGCGTCATCTTCGTCGTCGTCCAGGTGATAGTTGAGGGTGATGACGGCGCTGATGAATTCTCCCAGCTCCACAAAGTCAGCTGTGATAATGTTGATGCCGCTCTCCCCGGGTCTCTGCGATCTGATCCACTGCATCATGCCCGGTAAGGCCCTGGGAGGTCGCATGAAAACACACACACACACACACACACACACACACACAGATAAATGTTAGGGGAAAGAGCGAAAAGAGGGGAAGGGGGCGGGGGGTAAAGTCACCAATGATACAGAGGGATGGAAGACGGGATGATTCATGGTCGGCTGGTTTAACACAGAGAGAGGGACGCGCTGTGATGAAAGATCTGGGTGACGCAGCGTGAGACGCCTGTGAGCCAGACACCAGCTGCGAGGATGACACTCTGAACACTAGCTGGACATGTTCATGTGAGCCGAGCACCAGGGGATGGTGTTACTACTGCGGATGCCTCGCCCAGCTTTGTGCATGGCGAAAATACATCTCTGTGTGGCAAAACGAACGGATGGAATTTCGAAGGATGCCTACATCAAAGTCACCAGAGGCCTGGGTTGATATTGGAGTTATCAAATGAATAATTCATGCCGGGTAAATTGATGGTTTTACTGCCAAGGCTTTTAACAAGCTGGTGACATTAGGAGGGAGTGAGATGCAGACAAAGCTGAGGGGAAATCAGGATGGAGAAAAAAAAATCCTGAACCGGAACTGAGAAGGGGAGATACAGAAGCATCGCCTCGGGTTTGTGGCAGCTGTTCAAAAAAAAACCTTGAATGAGGTCAGTGTCAAACGCCTGAGGATACCTGTGGAAACCATCATGCCTCTGGATTTAGATATAAAATGCCATGATGTTACTCTTTATGTGTGTGTATATGTGCACATGCCAATGAATTCTTATGTCGCATGTTGTTGGCTAAATCATTTCTGTGGCCTCTGGTGTCAGAAGTGTCGCGATCATTTTGGTTCCACTGTGTCTATGTTGACTGATTCTATGTGCCACCATTGGCACTAACCCTGCATCTCACCCAGTCTTAGTGTTACACTGAACATAAAACATTTTTCTTCTTACCTTTCTGTGATTGTCTCTCTCAGTCCGCTAGCCACACCCTTCATCACAGTGCTGGCCTTTGGCGTCAGAACCACCTGGGAGACAAAGAAAGTTCCCTTCCTCCTGCAGGAGATACACCAAGCATTTACAGTTTTATTTTGCAGCATTTTTAAAAGCTTTTTGCTTCTATTTATCTCCAGCACCTTCTGACATCTGCTGCAGAGAGGAGCTACATATGAATACACTTTTTACAAGTGCCCGCTAAAGAAACAAAACACTTAATCTGTCAGAAAAAAATAAATGCACGTCAATTTCTCATGCAACATTTTTCCCATTACTGTCAGCAGTTTCCTTTAAATGTATGCATGAATGAGCTTTATGGGGTAAAAATGTAGTTTTACCTTATGTTTTACAAGTGAGCCATTACTGAGCATGCATAGATCAATAGTCCAGAGATTGTGATAACCTACGTATTACACCCCATTTATTACTAAAACTAGCTATTATATATATGTATTATTTTGAACTAACTACAACAAATAAAATTGTTACTCTTTATGTCCTGAACTCTGAGCAAAGTAAGATCCATTTGACAGCAATCAAAATCATGCTAGAATGACCCATCATGGTTGATCTGTATTGCTATAAAACACATGTATATGTTCACTTGCGCAGGTGACATGACAAAGCACATAGAGTTTGTGCCATTTAACCTCATGTATAAAGGACATGCAGTGGAGTAAACGCAGAGGTTAACCTGCGATCAGTGACAGACGCCTGGAGAAACTGAACCAGCTTCTCCGGGTCTGTGGTGTTGGCCCAGGGGGAGGGCATCATCTGGCCTGGCCACAGGAAGGGCACCTCCAGGGCCATGGGGTGATGGTAGAAGACGAGCACCTGGTACTCCTTCTCCCACAGATACTGCAGAGTCACCTGGGGACGAAGAGAGGAGGCGTTTGTTCAGGGGAGCAGGAGGTGACGAGGAAAAAAAAAAAAAAGAAAAGGTGATGGATGTTGAATCATAAATATAAAAGAACCCCTTCTGTGCTGAGTGACAGAAAACATTTTTATAAGGTAGCTGAGATGTACCTGGCATCCCACTGAGTGAGCATTATGTTTATTCGAATGGAGGCGAATAGAAATAAGTGGATGCAATTACTTGAAGCGATGATTATTAAGCACCATTGTTCAATACTCTGATTGAACATAGAAATTGTCAGGTATGTTATCTCTGAAGGCTGACAGCTTTGTCACATAAACAATAACTGTTTCGTATCTCATCACAGCGTACTGCTTGTCGAGAAAAGAAGCCGAGAGCTGAAAGAATACAAAACATAATTTAAAGCTGTATTTTTAAAGCGATTATAGAAGACGCATTTTTTGGAGAACAGACTGAAGACTACCTGAAATTGCATTCCTTGTAAAGACTTTTGTGCAAGTAAATGTCATTTCTGTTTTAATTTATATAAAAGAGTGAACAGCATTATTTTTTTTATTGCTGTGGTTGCAGCTCTGCTACAGTGTCCTCGAAATCATGGACACGAGCAACATATGTTTCCACTTTTACATCCCAGCTGAAATGAAGAGTGTAGCTCAATGAATTTAGCAACAAAAATCAATATTCCCTGCCAGTGGATTAAAATTAGATGGCGTTCAGGGAGGTGGTTATAGCTGAAAAATAAGCCTTTTCATCAATACCCATATGCCTCGTGTCTTCTGTTTTTTCCCCCTCGCAAGATATCTATTTTGTGAAGAGGATCTTCCAGCTGAACATTATCCATTAAAATAAGCCAAACAACTGCCGGAGAAAAGCTGTGCATGGATGTGGCTGAAGTTTGTTTTCGTGGATAGGAGGAAGCGTGAGGTAAAGGGGTGTCGAGGGAATAGCAAAGCAGATGTACTTATAGACAAAGGAACAGAGGAAACAGGGGAGAAGGAGAGAATAAACTACCTGTGGAAGGAAAGAACACCGGTCATTTGTCTACTCTAAATTTAAACACCACCCTGTATGCAGCTACAGCACGGAGAGGGTGTTCATTATTTCCCCAGAATCCACTAGTCACTATTGGCCTTTCCCTCGTCTCTACACTTTATCCTCCCTCGGCAGCAGCACCTGACAGCAAACTGTGATCTTAGAGAGGTGACGCCGGCGTGGGAGTCAGTGAAGGTTTGATGACTTTTAAAACTCGTTACCTCAGGGTGGGAGGAGGGAGGGGTGGGGATGGACCAAGTAGAGGAAGTTGAAAAAAAACAGACAGAGAAAGTACAGACAGGGTACAAAAACTACTTGACAGGGACGTGATAACCATCATTCTGCATCTCAAGGGATCAAAACACAGAAATCAGTGCATGACTGAGAAAACAATCAAAAGCCTTTTTAACACATAACAGCAATGTCTTCTTGTGCCTTTTCTCAATCAAGAGTTGTTAAAGGTGACAGAAGCATCTCATGTAAATGTTTGAGAACAGTTTCTAGGTCACTTAATCATTTTTAATCCTGCACCCTGTTGAGGTTTAAACCTGCAGTGCAGAGCTTTGTCTCCCCCTCTGGCAGTGACGGGAATTACACAAACTGTCCACGCCTGCTTACGCCTACAGGTGAGCTCGCCCCCAGGAGCGCTCTGTTCAAAGCTTCCTCTGAGTGCTGAGTTTCTTTATTATCTGCAGCATCAGATATTTTTTCTTGGATGCTTCTTCCTGCCATACTTCCTAGTTGCTCCCCTGTGAGGCCAATCATTGCTGGGCTTAATCAGCACAGATATTCATTCATATGTAAAAGTCCCACACTCCAGCTTTAAGTGTATTTAAGCTTAACCATACCTCCTGAGCGAAGATGGCTGGGCAGAGTTTGTCTCCGAACACCTCTTTCAACATGGCCACCAGTTTTTCGTGGTGCAGGTTCTGCACACCATAGAAGTGGTTGAAGTCCAGGAACACGACCTCTCTGGCATGAGCTGACAGGAAACTGCTGATCTGCTCCAGACCTTCTCTCACCTAAAAAAACCCCCACAAACAATGCATGCGTTAATAATTTCTTTAACGATACATTGATGTGAAGCACGGCCACACAAAACAACCGTGATGCACTTAAAATCTCTGAAGGACCTTGTATGATTAAGCTCTCAGTCTGCACTCACACATGCAGCCAGACACACAGAAATACACACAACATCACTTAGCAACCACAAGCATCGCAAAATATTCATCACATCAAAAAGCACCAAAACTCCGTGCTGACCGTGGCACTGAAGAGGCCGTGGGCGAAGAACAGCTCGTTGTCGGGGTCGCGGGGCTTGGTGGAGATGCGCAGGTCAAAGAAGCGGATCCCAGCCTCCAGTTGGCTCGTGAAGTTCATAGTCTGTGTAGCTAACCACTTCCTCATTAACTTCTTGGCCACCGTGCCAAAAACAGAGACAAAGTTCTGCACCGTCTCCGGCTGCTCGGGGCCCACAGGAGACGCCTCGTCGATGTAGAAACTGAAGGAATCATGGGAACCTGGAGGAGACACAAAGATGAGTGCAGTTATTGACCGCTGCCTGTTTGATTTCTGGTGGGGCTGGAAAACAGCAACGCCGACTGTGTGAATAACAGCCTCTGCGGTCAAAAGTTATGAACTCTGACAATTTGAAAAGCAGCCTGTGCTCACATACGCTGATATTTTTCATCCATCACATTTCTCCCACAGAAAAACAATTCTGCTCTTATTATGCAATATTTTTCTGATATAGCTTCCAGTATATATAGTTTTATAGTGAAACCTCAAATGCAATTGTACATCTTCACTTTTTAACTTTTTGGACCACTCTACGATATGTTAGCTCAATAGTTTTATTTGAGCTTGAAAGTTCATGTTGACCTTGGAGAGAGCAGTCTGACAATAGTTTTTTCCAGCAGTTACATTTGTAGGATGAATAGATATATTAGGAGTAAATGCAATGCATCTTTCACATACACTTGTTTGTTCCAGTGAATCCTAATTGCAGGTGCTGCAATTGTGGAAGGATACTCAGTCGACAAACTGTTTAAACTCCTGAATGCGGCTTTAACAACCTGATTCACCGTCTCTCTAAGCACGACTTCAAAATCTGCTAAATTAGTGTTTAGTCCTCAGTGACTCAATCTGCAATTTCAGACCCTTGAGAGTTTTTCTAAACCCCTCAGAAAGCCTCATTTCTTTTTTTTCACATTTCTTTCACACTCCTTGTCGATAATAGGATCCTTCATTCTGTTTCATCTTATTCATGTAATGCCCTTGTTACGTTCGACCACACTCCTGTTTCATGGGTCTTAACAAAACACGACCGCCTTGGTGATTCAATTCCAGGTGGTGACGCTCGAAACATGAAACTTTGTTGATTTTATTTCAGACCAACTTTTTTTTTTTCCCCCAAGTGGAAACAAGATCCACTTATTCTGAAGGTTTTAAGACATTTTCAACAGGTTGAGGTTAATATCTTGCAGAGCTTTTGCACAAAGACAAAGAAAGAAGAACTACTGGCTTCGACGCATTTCTCTCAGTCAGATCACAGCTATTTCACCCTCTACTGAATATACTGTACAAGGGACACACAGCTGTACAAGCAGAATTGGATAGACGTCTAACTCACAGGGTTGCTGAACTACTTCTTTCAATCAACCACCCCAGCTGTGGTGCTCATTATCTTCTCACTAAAACACCCAATATGTTAAAAAAAAAAAAAAAAAAAAGTGTTTCTTTTGCAGAAAGAAGATGAACAGTGGTAAAACTATGGATCATACTGAGCGGCTGAAATGTCATTTTTCAGCGCCTTGAGCCGCACAGACACATTTCTGTTCACCACCATTGCAGAAATGTCAGAGAAAAGATATCTCAAAACCTCAGCAGGTAAAACTATCAGGCTTATTGCCACTATTTGTGAGAAAGTGATATGTTTCAGCATCATTTGATTAAACTTGCCCATTAAACAAAAGCTCATTTTAGTAGTTTACTATGTTTAGTATTCGGCTAATCTGTTATTATAGGTGCTGTATTAAGAGAAAAAAATACTGAGGTAACAGTACAATCATTCCATTAGCAGCAGTAAAAATAACATTGGACTGATTGTGAAAAGTCTGTCAATATATTGATCCAGTCCTAGGTGACACTTGAGCATTTCCTTGCAACCGATCCATGATGAGTTCTGTTAGTTAGGTCTGAAGGTTGTGTGTCCTTCCAGGTCTGTTTAATAGTGAAAAGACTAAATGTGTGTGTGTGTGTGCACATATGAGGCAAATTAGGCTGACGGTATCTCATCACTGCAATCAAGTTGTCATCCTCCTTTTGTCTCTTCATCACGTTCCCTCACGCTTTCCCTCACCTTTTCTCCTCCTCCTCCAACACACATGCAGAGAGAGAGAGAGAGAGAGAGAGAGAGAGAGAGAAATGACCTTCAGCTAATACTCCAGTGCCAGCTCTTCGGCTAGTCGGCCGAGAGAATGACCATAAGCGAGACAGACAGCTGCATCCTGGGGCGGGACAGCAAACAGCATCACTACAGGCTGAGCCGTACCACCGGGTTCACAGCGTCACGGAGTGCGACCTTAACCAGTCGCAACAGCTGACTCTGCTGCAGAGAACGATTTGTGTCTGGCTCTGAAGACTGCGTCTCACAATTATTTTTATCATCCACTAATCCACTAATTGTTTCCTCCATTAATTGATTGATCACTTGGTCTATAAAGTGATTCTTAAAGCCCAAGGTTACGTCAATGAAAAGCAGCCATTATTTACATTCGAGAAACAAAGGTAGTGTTTGGCATTTCATTTCATTAAGACATTCCTGATATATATATATATTTTTTTGGTCATATACAATGGAAAGAAGTGCAGCTCATACATATTGAGTTCAACAGCCCTGTAGGATCATGTAACCGAATATATATCTTCACAGATTTTAACTAAAGCTACCATAAGGCAAACTAATAAAGCTTGTTTGTGCATTGCTAATTGGCACTGCCTTGAATGTGTCTAACAAAAAGCCTGTGCATTATGCTATACTGCAGAGAGAAACAGTCTCACAGGAGCAACAGAGACCGAAGGGCAAAACAGTTTTAAGTGCCCACATCCATAAGAATGTGAAGAGAAAGCTGGACAGGGAGGCGGAAACAACACAATCAAGCTTTGCTACCTGAGCTCTGAATATGATTAATTATTGTTATGCATATTATGAAATCCTTTGCTCTACTTTAAGGCTGTGCCATGACTCAAGGGCAACACATTCATTTGTCGAGGTGACCACAAAAGTTTGAACAAATAATCTCAAACACTGCATCAGAATTGAGTCACTTCTCTTCTCATCTACAGTAACTAAAACCCATTCATTATATTGACACTACTTGATGTTTAATGAGGTTTTTATCCTCTTTTATCTGCCAGAAATGAGACTATGGCTATAATCAAACAGCATTCACCACAAAGCTTACTAAAGGAAATCCAACGACCTGTTTGCTGTAAACAGTATCCAAACTGTCTACCCTCATGCTGTGTGATGGATTTAGTAGCAGCAGAGCAGAGCAGCACTTTCTTAAGTGCAGGATGTGAACTTTGGGAACTCTTCTTTCCTCACATCGGCAAAGTAATCGATGTCAGGTACGGACACGAAGAAGCCGATGTCCTGCCGGGGGCGAGGAAGACGTGAAAAGAGTGGAAAATGAAAGCCACAGTCCAAAGGAGAGAGAGAGAGAGACGATAAAGGCTTGAAAGCTGGCGGAGGCAACAATAACACAGCGATTCACCTAATGATGCTGACGACGAGGGTGACGAGGGTGACGAGGATGACGGCGGTGGTGGGTGATGGCTGTTACCTCAGACAATCGACCTGTGTTAACTGAGTCATTTTGACTGAATACCATTCAGAGAAAAACTGGTGGTTTGTGGCCTTTTTCATGACAAATCATTACTGCTCACCATGGACTCTTTCAAGATCTATTTTAGGTGGCTGAGGACAAGAGAGAGAAAGGAAGAGGAGATGAGAGGAAGAGGAGATGAGAGGAGATGAGAGGAGATGAGACGAGAGGAAGAGGAGAGGAAAGGAGAGGAAGAGGAGATGAGAGGAAGAGGAGACGAAGGGACAGGAAGAGGAGATGAGAGGAAGAGGAGACGAAGGGAGAAGAAGAGGAGAGGAGAGGAAGAGGAGATGAGAGGAAGAGGAGACAATACCAAAAGATAGATATGAGCTCCAGACTCCCCCATTCACTCTTCTACATGTTCCCTGCATGAGTCTTTCTATACGATTTGATGGAAATTCTTCAAGAGTCGCTCTTTCCATTTACTTTACTCAGCCCTATATTCTTCAAAACCCCTGTTCAATTCCGTCCAATCTCATTTTGTCTCCTACCTCGGCTACTTTTTCCATCCTGCTCGAGTGGAGGTGCGCACAAAGCACATACATTTCCGTTGAGGGTGAATTATTTGACTTTTAGAATCAAGATAAATGTCCCCTGCTGGAAACTCAATTAACTTCTGGTGGTGAGGCAAAAGGAGCCAATGGAAAATCCATAACTAACCATTTCTGAGATATTTGACAAAAGGTTTACTCAAGCAAATTGTAACAGAAAAGTTTGCAGATACATTGTGATGGATTATTGTGAATATACCATATATGATGGAGAGATTTGGAAAAATATTCAGAACACAGAATGTCTGCACTTTACTGTTGGTTATAAATTTCACATAAGGTAGATTCATGTCTGAGCAATTTCAAAGTGATTGTCTAAAGTCTTGACTTTGGTCTAACTAAAGTTCAGCTAAATGGCAACATATCCATTACAGAAAATAGCTGCTCCATTCCCGAGTCTTAACCTCCCATTTGCTTCATTTCTCCAGGAGGAATATTCTCTCTCTTTGTTCTACTCTCTAGCAAATTATTTCACTCCTCCTTTGTTTGTTTTGAATTTCACATCCTCTGTTTTTCAGTGGCTTTCAGCTGGCTGCTTTCCACTATTCATTCTGGCATCTGATATCATTCATCCTCCTTGTTCGGGGGCTTAAGTGGCAGCAGAATGATCTGGTCGAGAGACTGATGGACAGATTTACAGCTAAAAGTCCAGGGCCGGCCTTTTCCTCAACCCCGAGGGAGCCGGAGAGGCTGAAGATGCCTCATGGATCTGGTGCAATGGATCTGTTTTTATTGCCCGCAAGGCCATCTTAACTTTACACAATTGCCTTGGCTCTTTTCCTCTGGCCTCAGGTGCACTGTTCGTATCTTTCCTCTGGTAAAGCCTTGAGTTGTTACCCAGAGCCATCGGAGAGCTTCTTCTCACATGCAAATCTGACACTTTGGTTCTATGATCATTGTAGTGTCTCTGAGGTAAAGTCATTTATCCAAACCAGTAGTTTGCCTGCTTTGATTGAAGTCTGACAAGATGCAATTTTCCCTGATAGAAAATCCATTTTAACTAGATACAACCCACTGTCTAATTTTGAATTTTTTTTCTGTTTTGTTCTGATATTGAATATAATGAAAGCAGTTTGTAAAAAAAAAAAAAAAAAGCTGATTATGTCTTGGCCAAATCATCACAATAATATTACCATAACAATTGTTTTTTGTTATAATATGAAACTGAAATAAGATAGCAGCACCCTAAAAATCTAATTTGTCCCTTTCTGAAAAGTTTTATTACTAACCATATAAAAAATTGTTGCAGGGATCAATATTGGCTTTATTAACATAAAAATAAATCAATATGTTTAATGTGAAAGGAAATAGGGGAAATATGCCTTTTGACCTGTTTTGGAGTTCTTCTGCCCCCTGGTGGCAAAAAAAAGATTAATGTAGCTTTAAATGTAAATACTCAATTAAAAAGCAGCAGAGCATAGTTAATTCATATAATAGAACTTTTGCCATTTGAATATACATTTAGTGTTTGTGCACACTTGTAAGACACGGACAAAGCTCATGCAAGTCAGCACACTCCAAATAATACGTCTGCACTCATTCCCAAAATACCTAAAATCCCATTTAATTACCACCTTAGTGAAATTCTGACAGTCATTCCCTTACCACAGAGAAACAGACTGACAGTATCTCTGGCAGCACACCTTTGCTGACCACCATGCAGCCAGGCGGTCTGCAGCACTCACCTGGCAGATCTAACAATAGCAACAGCTGAACAGCCCACCACGTCCCCCACTGATCAGCTCTTCTTCCCTTCCTTCTCTTCATTTAATCTTCATCTTCTGTTACCACCTCTTCACCCTTTCCTCAGTTAGCTATATAGAGCAGAACTGGTGCGGGTAATCCGACTTGTAGACCCATTAGATCAGAACAGCATGAAGTCAAAGTGGCATGAGGAGTCGAGACAGATGAGTCATGTCTGAGAGCAAAACATGTTCTTATCTCACAAAAAAGAGAGGATTACGTCCGTGAAAATACGTATTATTTTTCTATAATAACTGATACAACCATAATGTGTTTGGCTGCTGTGATGTGTCAAGAGTCACATCATAGTAAATAAACGCCTCACTGGTCAGTAGTTTTGTTCCATGCTTCCCTCTGAGAAAAAAAAAAAATTGGTAAATCTGACTGTACTCAATAACCTCTCATCTCAAAACTGTTGTTTTTGTGGTTCCGATGTTCTTTCACAGCTTTTCTTTCTCTTTCTTGACAAATTTCAGCCAGGTTTCACAACAGCACTGAGTCAGCTCTCCTCAGGGTGACAAATGATTTATTGGTGTCTTTGTGCTCCTGGAAATCATGCAATTTTAATTCAGTAGGACCTCTCGCTGTTTTTGACAAAATTGATCATTCTGTCTCAGCCACGTTGTTGGTGTTCAGCATCAGGCTTTGCAGTGTTTTGCTTCTTACCTACAAGACAGATCAATCAAAGGGAGGATTGTTACCTTTTTGTTTTCCTCTGTACCTGTCTCCCTGCGGTGTACCACAAGGTACCATTTTAGAGCCCATTTCATTCTCACAAATATGCTCCAGTGGGGCAAGTTTGAGAAATTACAGTTACATTGATAATATGCAGCTGTACAGCTCCTAGAAATTGCCGATGTTTTTAAACTCATCTTATGACTTTCCAACACTAAATGGCTAAAAACCTTCTTCAGTTTAACAAGAGCCAAAGTCCTAACACCTACTGTGTCCCGAGTGGTAGGTTTTTCCACCTAAGAAAATCAAACCCTTTCTCTCATTTCGGGACCTGGAGACACACTTTTATCTCTTTGCCCATTGATTACTGTAACTCTTTGTCTGTGGGAGTCAGTCAGTTGGCCTTGTCTTGTCTACAGCTTGTGCAACATGCAACAGCCTCCTCCTCTGTACTGTCTTCCCTTCATTGGCTTCTCCAATTAGGTGAAAATTTGATTTTAAGAGTCTTTAATATGTTTTAAAGCATTACATGAGCAGGCACCAGAGGATGCTCCTCCTCCTCCTATTTATGATGAGCAAGACGGAGATCAAATAATAAGAAAGACTAATTGGTTGAAATAAACCATGACCAAATGCCAGTATCATTTATCAAATAATCCATTATTATGAAACAATTCCTATCTACTGACTGCATTGTATTAGTTATAGAAAGAGCTGTTTACAATGTTCTGGACAACCCATTTATGTGAGTAAGGACAGACTTAAATATTAGAAACACACATACAATCAAACAGCAACACAAACAGCATCCAAAATAGCCATAAAGTTGTATCAACATTTCTTGAGAAACCTTATTTATAACCATCTTGAAAGCTGGCTTTATTGATTTACTATTGTATTAGCTCATAAATTGGCAACTAAATGTATGTTATTGTTGTAATTTATGCTCTAGTTTGTTGTAAAATACCAGGTTGGCCTGTGTATCATGATGCTGTGGGTCTGTTTTCTCCCTGACCTCCACATTTTTTTTGAATCCCCAGCTGCCACTGATAAGCACCATCTTCACTTCCAGACTCTTAGATCTTTTGACCAATATTTCCAATCCACTCTAAACTCCCAGTAGAGACCCAAGGTTGAGTGAGCTTCTCCCATTGTCAGCCATGTAATGGTTTGCCCTCCTTACTAAGTCTCTTGTGCTCACACCTTGACTGTAAATTAATATTTGTGCACTTTTTTACTTTAAGTATTTATTTATCTTTCATTCAATTCTACATTTTTTTACTTCTCTGAAAAGCAGTTTGGTCAGGATTTGTGTTCTGCTCACACATCTTCACTTGACCTAACATTCATTGCATTTGCAGGTAAACTAACCAGCATGTTACTTGCATACATACTGTATGGCACTATAGGTACCTCAGATTAGCTGACTCTTCCTTATTACTGCCACCACCTCAGGCCACATGATGGACTGAGGCAATATCCTTCGGCCTATTAACCCCTGCACCCCTTTGAGTGAAAATTAATCAGTTTTAATTGCCCATCCTGGTTACAATAAAACTAACAAAGCACCTGACAAATAAACTGACAATCTGTTTAATCATCCTGACCAAGTCAACAGAAGTGATAGTCTGTGATCATCATGTTAACTGTGACATTGATCACAGCACATAGGGTGAGTAGATACTACCTGTCACACAGCAGATGCTACTTTTAGAAACTATGATGTATTAGCTGGATTCTCTTATACAGTATTTTCATTACTATTTGGCTCATACACCAATTACTTGAAACGTGACAAACAGATGCCATTAAAACATCATAAAAATCAAATACCAATTAAGTCTTCTCTGCAACCATGAAACACTAAAAAAATTTAATTGCCAATCATAGAGATTATGTATCCTGATGAGTACAGCTGTGTGTTGCTCGCAATGCTGGCAACACAGGCACAGAAGGGACTGTTTAGCTGTTTGGCACAGGAGAGCTCCACACCATCACATCACCCTGACAAGGCAGAGTACTCCAAATTGACAAAACACTCTGGCCTGGATCATCGAGGCAGTCGGCTGGTGAACCTTTTTTTTTCCTGGAAAATAAATAGCCTCACTGAATTCCAGGCAACAGTGGGTGGATGCTGAGGATTGTACAGCAGGAATCTGACATGAAGAATTGAATATTCTACCAACAGAGGGAAGAGTGAAGTAAAATGATTATCTTATTATATGTTTAGTTTAGTTCCTGGGTGAACAAAGGTTCATAGTGCTGGACGTCAAGGATGTGATATAGCCCACACTTTTGAAAGACATCAGACGTGCAAACCAATAAGAACACATGGTTGCTGCTAAATAAGCTCTCATAAAATCCTGTGGATTAGGACATTTACTTTGGCAAACCTTATGCCAAATGTTTGCACACAAACAGAAGAAAGTGCGGAATCAGAGGATGTTTACAGAATCTGTATCCAAATGGAAGATAGACTGAGAGCAGCTGAGCTCCAGGCTGCGGGGCCAATAAGAAGTAATGATACTAATTAAATGGGACAGAGCATGTTCCCATGCTGCCTTGGCATGGACGAACTGTGGTGTAACACAGTGCACGTCACATGATTCGATAAAATTACAAGCATGAGGTAATGCATGGCACGTTGCTTCTGTCTTTCAATCCATGTTTGGTGAAATCCATGATTAATTGCATTTGTCTTGGCATCCTTAAGAACAGTGGTCAGTGGTGGGAAGATGCCACGCCTCATTGGACACTGAGCTCAAAGCCATCTGCATCTCAAATGCCATCAATGCACATGCCAACCCAGAACACACCAGGTAGTCTATGGTTTGACTAGGAGAGAGAGAGATGGACACAGAGAGAGCGAGAGAGGGAGGAAGAGGGAGGGAGCACAAAGGATTAGAAATGCAAGAAAAGGAAGAATGAAAGCGCTTTGTGTGGAGGTGTGATAATCACTAGGCAGCAGATATGGAATTAACTGGCTGCTAATAAACCATTCCATCAGTCAGATCAGTGGTGGGCTTTACAACCAGCATTTCCAATTTGAACTGAGTTTAAGGAGACCTAGGGCACTGATTGGCTAAAGGTCCAACAGCTCATTTTCTATGACAGGAGCTTAGTGATTCTGTGAGTGCACAGACTGAAGCCATCCCACTGCCTGTCTCCTCTCCTCTGTGGCCACCACCCGTGTGCAAAGTCCTGCACAACACAGCAGCATGGTGCATGTGCGTATTCTCAATCTGTGTTCAGGGCATGATCACATTTGGGAGTATTAGATTGGAGAAGCCCAAACAAATCATGTGGGGATTATTTATAAGCTTCACAACAAGAGGAAGAAGTGTTCATCATTGCGCAACAGGTCCGTTTATTCTAAGGAGGCGCATTAGAATTAAAGCCATATTCTGTTGGAGTTGCACATGCTGCAAAGTAAAAACATCAAAGTTTGCAAAGCTGTGAAAATATTCTGAATAATTATTTCTCAGCTTATATTTCTCATCTGCAAGGTTGAGTACATGCAATGCGCACGGGTGGGAGAAAAAAAAGCATGCACACACACTCCTCAGCAAATTGCAAATGGATAATGAGAAGAAACACCTACCGGGGATGGCCAGGTTGGTGAGCGGGATGGTGTGCATGCTCTGCGGTAAACTTGCCATCCAGTCCGCAAACCGCAGGTCGCTTCTCCCGTGAGACGAAGCCATGCTGCCGCCGCGCACAACGCTGCTTTCTCCCGGACCGGTGCCTGCGACAGCCCGGAGCGCTCTCTCTCTCTCTCCCTCTCTCTCTCCACACACCAGCTCGACCATGAGCAGAGTCCCCCCCACCCCCCACCCCACCCTAACCTGAGTTCAAACGCATCACAATTATGAAAATGCGGTTTGTTGGATCCATATATGGCAACATGTGGTTTAGTTTCCTAATCATGCGCAGGGAAAGAGTGCATGTTTGTTTTACAGTCACCAAGTCTGACAAAAAGCAAAACCCCACCACATATTGTCTCCTCAACAATAGAGCTTCCAAATAAGTGAAACATACAATGCAAAAGTGCAAAGTGTCTAAGGAGTAAAATCCCCTTCAAATATGATCCTACCTGCTTAGGAACATGCAGGTATTCTCAAAGTTTAGAGATATATTAGAGATATGCATTATGTTAGCAGGCTCAAAAGTCTGCTATCTAAACACTGAGGTCGGTGGAGGAGCATGTCTGAGGTCATGCACTTGGATGACTGAGCCACGCATGATTCATTATCCCTATAACAGCGACAGTGAATAACTGACATGTTGGCTGTGGAGATGATCAGCTGGCTGGCCACCTTAAAATGAGTCATTCAACAAACTGGGTCACCCTGGTGCAAAGATGGAGAATATACCAAAAAAAAAAAGTGAATATTAATTAAGGCATGCATCACAAGGTTGGGTGTGGTGTCTGTGTTTTAGCTTTTATGTTTTGAGGAGAAGTGACAGAGGAAGGGTTGATCATATTAAATCACACAAACTCAATACCGACGTGTATGATCAGAAATCATTTTTAAAATATATGCTGAATATCATCATGGTTTATCAACACTGGTTGCCTTTGTTCCAGGTTGGATGCCACATCAGCAAAATGATGAAAAGAACCATAGTGTGGGGGGAACAGGCCTCATCAGGTGGTAAATATGGGGGACAACCAGAACAAAAATGACACCCTGATTTGTGCCCAACATGAATAAAACCAGCCTTTCTGGCATCACACTAAAAGGTGAGAAAACAGTCTGTAGTTCAGTCAGAGTTTGAAATGTTTATTAGCAGCAGAACTGCAGCAGAGAGTTTTTCATCTGACCTCATCAATAGATATGTTTAACATGGAGATACTGAGGAGTGATGAGCAAATATCTGAACTCTTGAAAGAAGAAGCAGCAATACTGATACAGGGCAGCAGAGGCATTGAAGGAACAGATTTTTGCCAAATTTGCCAAAGACAAATTGGGAGGGTGTGTTTGGTCGATGATTATTGAGACTGAGGCATGTGGCATTTGCAAATTAATGTAGCTGTGTATAGACAGAAATAACGGAAACGACTTAAATGTTCTGGCTAGGTAACTCAATAATAGTCAAGTACAGTATCTAGACTTCTTAATTCAAAGTCATTGTAGTTGTTAATCCAGAGATTATAGCCATTTAAAATAAGAGGCAGGGCTGGTAAGTATATCAAAGCTTTCATGTAAGAGTTGAAGTAGTTTTCAAGCAGTATGCCAGCAGCTTTCTATTAATGAGAATCCAAAACAGGCGCCACTAAATATCACTTCATTGCATCCTAATTAAACTTACTATTCACATATTAAGTAAAGAGCAACTACTTGTGTTTTGTTTTTAAGTTATTGCACTGCTCATGTTCAAACACAGTTGTTTGTGTAAAAGCCTGTTTCCCTTTTTCATTGTATTTCAGTACCAGTATGAGAAATAGGCTTATAGGGTAGCACTGGAGTCATGAAGGCATGTGGTGGATTAACATCAACAGCCGGTGGCAACAGCCCCTGTCACTTTCTTCCATTTTTCTGCTTGATGATCCAACTCAGTTGATCTTCTTGAACCCAAAAGCCCACCGGCTGAATTCTCCGGTTATGTAACAGCCCCCAGGTAATGGCAGCGCCTCTCTACTCAAGTGGAGAAATCACATCAAGAATGTCAATGCAAGCACACCGACCATATATAGAAAGCTGTAACCTGTAGAGTGTCAGAAGCCATCACTCTCAATCACTCATATGATGAGCTGAATAATTTCAACACACAGGGCCACCTATTGTTGACTTTTTAAGATACTTTTTATCATCGAGATTTAGAGGGGGGGGAAAAAATCACTTGTTCTACTCAGCACACAAGGTTGTATTTTATTTTATGTACAAAGACAAGGTGACAGCAGACGCCTGAGTAAAAAACATGTTAAGGCTTCATGTTTTCTGGCTGAAATGTTCAATATGACCAACTTTGACATGAATGAGGCTGAGAGAAAAAACACTAACAGTCTGACATTGTGGCAGAGGTGATTATTATAGACATATGTAATAACTTAGTTGTACATATTCTTCATTTTCCAAATTGAGAGAAACAAAAAGATATCTTACATTGGACATATAATCCAATTACTTCATGTAGCAAAAGTTCAAACAACTACATACATATTGCTTTCTGAATGGAGAATCACCTGACATTTATCATACACCTGTCTTCAAAGTTCATTACGTTTGAGCCCTTTACATCCCGTTATAGTAACACATTGATCAACAGCAAATATGATTCACCTTCAAGTCCTATCATTTTTGTTCATAGTACTAATAAAGCTGTATTATTTCTTAGAGAACATATTAGGAATATTTCCAGTTTCCCAGGTCAGTGTCAGATTATTGGCAATAGCTGCACAAATATCGACAAAAATGAATAAATTAACGGCATAATTGACAACAATGTAACGTTCACTAAGTTTGTCAGCTCACAAAAAAGAAACATACATGTTGACTCCTATGAATCCCCTTCAGTTACTATTAGTGAGAAGTAAATCCTTGTGATATTTGTATGCTGATTACCAGAGAACTGAACCAAGCATTTAGGTTTTATGAGCTTATTTGACCCGTCTCACGTTGCTAAAATCACCAGCTGTTTACCACACCAGAGTTTTTCCTCAGATTCATCACGACCACTCTCTAGATTTGCTGCATGGGCCTCAGGTTGGGAGACACCTAGAAGACACCAGACAGATCACAAGGAGGGAAGAAATGTCACATGGGTACGACACTTGAAGTTAGAAAGTGAAATATATCGCTGGTGGCCTAAACTGTTACTTACCGTAAAATCTGCACCAGTGCACGCCTTGATATCCTCGGGAGTGATCCCCTCCCACACTTCTATCAGAGTCAGGCCTTTTGTCTGATCTACATCAAACACAGCCTGGTGGACAGAAACAGGGCAGAAATACAGGGAGGTATGGAGAGAGAAAAAAGAAGGAGACATTTAGAGTGAGAAAGAGATGGGAGGGGGCGACAAGACACAAAGAGAAAATGTGAGAACAAGTATGTTCTTAGTAGTACTATGATGTGTCACACACATGGGGGTGGGGGGTG